>APFE030339785.1:2700-156932 GCA_000404065.3 Pinus taeda
AAGAGATGTGTGGCTACATGCCTCTGAACTGTGTTACAATGAGGCTCGAAGGCCTATTTATTGTTGAGAAACAATGGAAAAACCCTTCACATTCCAAAACCTAACCCTGGAAGATGCAACGCCAAATTGTGGGCCCCGTTTTTGGGTAAGTTGGTACATCAACTTCCCGGGGTCGCGAATTGGTCATCTTATCTCCGTTTGACGCACATGATAGCCAATTGGAAAGATATCTCTGAGGACTACGACGGATAAGACGATTTTTAGACAGAAAAATCGTTGGCGGTAGATTTCCCAAAAAACGTCGTTTAGGGCCTCAAAACGGCTTCGGAAGTTTAGGACCCTAAAAACTGCTAAAAATAGTAAATTTTGCTATAATTAAGGAAACTGAAAGAAGAACTAGAGGGGATCCATGTGGAATTAGCGGGTGGCCACCAATATCCACCTGGATCAATGTGACCGACTACCATATGCCTCATTAGTTCTATCCTCCTTCTCATATCTAATCTGACGTGGTCCCTGTTGCTGCAAATCTAACAAACTCTCAAGTATTATTGCATTTACCTCTCCTTGTTTCTCCTATGCCTACATGATTCTGTCAGTATCTTCCTTACAACTCCTTATTTCTTCCTTTAATCTTCTCAGTGTAACTACCAAATTGGAAGAGTTCCCAACACCATACTACTCTTCAGATTCATAGGGAGAGTCTTTGTATTCAACCATCTTTCTAGCCATTTGATCTTTCTTCCTGCAAGGTGTATCATGTCAGCTAAACCAAATCACAATAAACTAATGTACCTTAGTATAGCTCGAGGAGGATACCTTGTCTGCAAGATCAACAAATCAGTGTGATACAAGCATAATCATGATAGCATGTCAAAATATAAAACATAATCATATTACCATGCAATCATCATTCTAGCTATAGTCCATTCATCAACGCATGACCTCAACAACAACACACCACGACCTCATGCATGACAATCACCACCACATCATTGTACACTTGATCACATGCAAACATGAACATGCATAAGTGATGCATAACCATCCACACATATGCATAAACATGTATGATCAAGTATGAATGAACAATACTTGAAATCAAACATGCAAGAATGTTACATGCAACCAAGTACAAAAGAATGTAACCAAGCATACCACAAAAATACATGTAAGTGACATAAATCGACATGTAACCAATCATACACTCACAACAATGCATTCCTCAACAAAACATCATGTTTCACCTGATGACATCACTACAACCATGAACAACATCATGCAAATGCAACAAGAACATGGAATGCAAGGGTGAGAGACACATGCAACTGACATGCATGCATGACCAACACATAGTCCATCCACTTTGAGGGGTGAAACATGCTCTGATACCACTCTATAACACCCTCCTCCCACATCTTCCCAAGCAACCGGATAACGGGGGTAAACATGCGACGAGAGGCCACTATGATATGATTTGACCTCTTTTGTCATGTTAAGGAAGTGGAACCAATGGAAACACACCATACAGACATTAATCATCAGCTACAGGACCCTCAGGAACTAATCTAATACTTTAGATAGCTTACCTTGGGGTCCCACTGAACGTTTTGACAACTTAAGCCTAATTCACTCCCATTCTATAGGCATGAGGCCGACCAAAAACCCAATTTCGCTCTCATAGGCTTAATTTCCAGTCACCAGAGACAAAAACTATTAATGCTATGCCAGCAACTCTAGGATTTGAGCCACTTTTTCAGGCCCAGAGTCCAATTCCATGCCCAAGACCTTCAAGACCTTCACTGGACTCCTACTAGACAAAACAGGAATTTTGTCAAACATATTGCAAATGTGTAATCTACAGGTGTAATTAATAGTTATGAGCATAGGGGTCTCATACTTAGCTGAGAATCACTAAGAACCATTGATTCCTCAACACATAAACTACCATTCCATCCATTAGGTCATAGATACAATGATCATTCAATTACGAGTAAAAACATGGTGAAAGCCATACATAGTTATTGTCATAAAGCACGTACATAACCAGCATAATAGGGATAGAAATATCAATGAAACCACAACCATATAAACCACATATAATCCACCATAATAATAATAGAAATACTAGGATAAATAACCTTTCATTAATGATGCAAAATCCAAACCCGGGATGGTACTTCCATGTTCCACCCGACCTTAGAATGGTTGAGTCAAATCTCTCTTTAGTCATTCACCCCCATGCCATATTCCATTCATGAATGTGGGATCTTGTAGAACACATCAATCAAAACCATACAGGGCTTCCAAAGGCCATCCACCTCAACCCATCAAATAGTGATTCCACCTCACAGTTAAACATCACAAAACCATCATTAGATCAGTCTTTGTCCCATCCATCTAGGGATCTAGAGAATTTGTTCCAACCAAGGCTCCAGGACTAGTAACTCAACCCACAGTTGTCATCAGGCTCCAGGGCGTTTTTCCAACCAAGGCTCTAGGACTAGTAACTCAACCCACCGAGGGTTTTGGAGCGTTTATCCAACCAAGACTACAAGACTAGTAACTCAACCCAAGTTGTTAAGGGCCCCAGAGTGTTTGTCCAACCAAGGATCCAGGAACTAGTAACTCAACCCAAGCTAAGGAAACATGAGAACCAACCAAAAACAAACAATTAAATTAAACCCACAATAACCTTGGTTATCCAAAAAATGGCAAGGCTAGGAAATCCATGTCAATCTAGGAAATCCTCCATGCCAATGACAGATCGCAACCAAGAAGCCACATGCATGTGTCATGCATGCCAAAACTAGTGAAGAAAACATACATGCAACTCAGTACCTGCAAGAAATCTAATGTAGTTTCTGATCCCGATGCCTTCTTGTGCTTTCCTGCTCTTCCTTTTCCTTCACATCCACCAAGAGTGCTCCAATAAAACTCTGTCTCCAAGAGTATGAGAGAGAGAGAGAGAATAATGAGAGAGCTCCAAAATTGAACTGACAAAAGGTTACCAACTCATCCTCAAAAGCCCTTTTATGAATGAGGCCTTTATTTTCTTCATTTTCCATTATTTTCCTTAATTTTCCTCCTCACATGCAACATGTGACCTTTCACCTCCCTTTTCTCCTAATTTCCATTATTTTCATAAATAATTGTGCCAAAAATGCCATTTTATCTTTCCAAATCCTTAGCCAATTCCTTTGCCAATTCCCTTAGCCATAAACAATCACAAGTGATCCCCATCACTAGAATTCTGCCCAACATTCAGCTTGGAATAAGTGTCCCATCATCTGTGGTTATTATTTTTCCTTTATTTACTTTTTTTACATGGAATTTTCACCAGGGTTGTTACACCTTTTCATTTCCAGATAGCCATGGTGTGATGGGGTTCTCATGTTTTGGTTGATCTGGATTGCTAGATGGATTCGAAGTTGAGTGAGGTGGATCTTTGAATGATAAAGCACATGGACTAGTGGTCTCTGAACTGAATTGTGGATCTTAGTAAAGCCACTGGCCTAGTAACCCGTGAGCCAGATTGTGTGTTGTGGTAAGGCCAGGATTGTGTTGCCTCAATGGGCCTAGGAATCTATTTTGGTGAATGGAAGGATATACAGCAAAGTGAAGAGGTGGATTACTCTCCATTGGGGCTAGTAATCTTTGGTTGGGATATGCAGCAAAGATTGGTGAGTGGATCTCGGTTTAGGGCCTAGTGATATGGTGTGGATTGCGCCTAAGAAACTAGGAGACAAGAAAATTTCTCACGGTGTAGGTGGAGAGATCCGGTGGCATCCATGCTTGTTTGGCCTAGTGATCGAGTGGATTTCATGGTAAAGTCTATTATTACATGTTTATTGTGTTGGATGGATCACAGTAAAGCCTGGTTGATATTGATTAGGATGAGGTGGTTTAAACTCATGATGCCCTGGTTGATTATTTTGGTTGCAGTCCCACATTCATTCCTGGAATATGGCGCGGGGGTGAATGGATGAAGATAGATTTGGCTCATCCATTCTATGGTCAAGTGGAATGTGGTAGTCCCATCCCACGGTTGGATTTTGCATCATTAATAAGAGTTTATTGCCTTGATATATTATGTATAAATGTACTAGTTTATATGTGGATCATATGGCTATGATTTCCTTTGTATTTTTGTTGCTATTACGTTGGTTATGTATATGTTTTATGACAATGGCTATGTATGGCTCTCATCATGTTTTTACTTGTAAATGAATGGACAATGTATCTATGACCTAATAGATGATAATGCAATAAATTATGTAATGCTTCATAGATATTCTCAAATAAGCATGAGATTCCTATGCTTAAATTTGTTGTTTACACCTGTAGATTACATATTTGTGATATGTTTGATGAAATTATTGTCATGGCTAGTAAGGCTCTGTTCAAGTTTAAATTTGCCTCATTGTTTCCTTGTTATTTTACTGTTCTAAAGATGTCATTCAATTCTGGGAAGTGACATGGGTTCTAGGCCTAAAAAAGTGGCTCAAATTCCAAGGACCCTAGAATAGCACTGAGCTGAATATTCCCTAGATACTAGCATGCCTTGTCATGAGAGCGTTCAAGCCTATAGCATGGGATCGTCTAGAGGTAAAGAGTTATAAACTTCAGTGGGACCCAGGGGTTGGTTACCATAAGTGTTGGGATGGTTCTCAGGGGTCTTGTAGTTGATGTGGAAGGTCTGTAAGTTGTGTTTCCATCAATTCCACTTTCTTAAGGTCACATGCGAGTTTGAATTTAATCATAGTGGCCTCTCGTCACATGTTTACCCTGGTTGGCCAGTTACTTGGGTAGATGTGGGAGGACGGCTTTACATAGTGGTATCTGAGCATGGTTCACCCCCTAGACTAGATGGGAAGTGTGTTGGTCATGCATTCATGTCACTTGCACGTGTGGTTAATCATCCTTGTGGTTTATGTGCGTGTTGCATATGCATGGTGTCATTCATGATTGTAGTGATGTTGCCATGTGAATGAGGATGTTGTCGTTATGAGGTATGTCATCATAAGTGTGTGATTGGTTACAAATTTTTTATGCTTGTGTATTTTCATTGTACGTTGGTATGGTTGTTGTCATGCATGAGGTCATGGTATGTGTAGTTGATACAGTGATGCATTGATGAATGGACTCTAGCTAGACTGATGGTTACATTGTTATGTGCTTATATATTATATGTATATATGTTGTCATGATTATGTTATGCATGTATCACATTGATTTTATGATCTTGCAACGAGATATCCTCCCTGAATTATTCTAAGTTACGTTGGTTTATTGTGATTTGGTTTAGCTAACGTAGTATGCTTTGTAAGAAAGAGATCAAATGACTAGCAAGATGGTAGAATACAAAGTCTCTCCCTATGAATCAGATGAGAAGCATGGTGTTGGAAACTCTTCTAATTTGGCAAATACATTAATAAGCTTGAAGGAAGAAATAAGTAGTTGTAAGGTAGACAATGACAAAATCATGCAAGCAAAAGCGAAAAAAGCAGAGGTTAATGCAATACTTCTTCATAATTTGTCAGAATTAAGGCCCACTTCAGATCAACCATGGACAAGAGGATAGAACTAATGGGACATATGGAAGTGGGTCTCATGGTGGTCATATTTCAGATAGAGATGGCATTGTTAGAGATAGTATAACCTACAATGCTCACTATAACCTACTCATTAGCTTCCAAAACACATACCACTAATTTTTAACTTTAAAAATATATCATAAAGAGTTTTCATGCCTCTAGAACTATTCACCATTGAACCTTGATTATCATGCTTCTTCCGGAATTCAATTTGGCCTTAAAATGAGCCCAAAAACCATATGGAACTATATAAAACTATACAAAAATTGATCATTCTACATAATGACAAAATCAAGGTGCACTCTACAAAATAGCACTTTACGATATTTACAAAATGACTATTTTTTTAACAAAATGGATAAATCCAACGCACCAATAACCTCGATATATAAAAAATTATTCGATTCTGATAGAACTTGTACACAACCTGCACTAAACAAACCACACCACATAACCAACTAACCTTCCGTTGAGTCATGACCTATGGGGGAGACTCATTTTACATATTCAAATTGATGCCCCCGAGACCAAAAATTGGCATCGAATCCTTCATAGAACCATTCACCAACACAGTGTATATAAACTTCTGAAGGATCGAATGCTCCACCAGTTGCATAACAAATTGACCATGCCACCACTACAGACCTTCACCTCTAACTCAATAACAACTCTCGTTGATGTGAATAAGTGTTTAATTGGATTATTGACACCATTATATATATACATTGGCATTGTCCTAATGCTTCAAGGGTCAACCTTGGAGCTGATTTCAAGGTCGACCAACATTCAATGTGACCTTCATGCAAACATTGTGTCACCCACAATATGGGACTTAACCTCTCCATGAGACCGTAATCATGTGAGCTTGATATTAGTGCTCAACCCCTTTCCTTAGGAAATGTGACCATGTCCTAGGGGTCCATAGTAGCCCACACGGTGAAGTCAACATAATGTCATCATGCCATGTGGAATTCCGTGAGAGGTACCATGTGTCACCCATTTTTTATTATTTTACCAACCAAAAACCACCTTTCGCCCTTGCCACATGGTAGTCCCTGGATGTGCCACATATTCCTCTTGACATCACCTCATCCAAATGAACTATGCCACATCAATTTTTCTACCACGTCATAGCTAAATGTGGAGGACGACATGCCGCTGCCATGTCATCCAACCACTAGTTACCACATGTCACTGCAGGATAGGTTAGTGACTTTGATTAAGCTTTATGTAGGTTCTACTTCTATTTTCCTTTCAAATTCTTCAACAAAACATCATATCTATACGATCTGAGAAATGTGATTGACCTTTAATGCATTAAAACTCATGCAAGTTCGACCATGATATGTCATTAAATTAACCATGGATCCACTCATAAGATGCACACTACTTAATGAATTTAGTGTCAATGGGTTTTTCCTTTAGTTTAGGCCCTCAACTAATGTTGATTTTCAAATGGACTTAGCTTCTCATCTGGGAGTAGCTTTTCAAAATTTGATATACCATTTGAAAGGTATCGAAAAGTACTATCCAATAATGTTATCAATAACTCATTAGATCATCGTAACATTGTGAAAAATACAATAAAATTTACACCTCTTTTGACTTCACTTGATGAAGGTATGCAAGAGATCTAGTCGTCACATTGCTTCCTTTGATTCATGAATGATACTACTGCTTCCTTAGGCTACCCCTTTGACACCAATAACACTTGTTGTCATAAATGAAAAGACATGTGCAACATTATCATTGCATATCCACTTCAATGAAGAATGGTAAGCTTGATTATTTAACAAGGAGGACATTACAAACTTTTATTCTGCTAACTATAGTAGTTGAGTTTGTTTTTCCCTATTGTATGTGATCTCAATTCAAAATTTGTTCTTTATACTATCCTCTCAACATGGAATATTCTTTCTAGCACCCTCCCATCATCCACAAGGATCAATCCAACAAACACATTTATATAACCATCACAGAAATAATGACAGGCACTCAAAAATGTGTATATCAATGAGTTACTCATAACTTAATTAGACAACAATATATTTTAGTTGTATTTTGTATTTTACAAAATCATATTTTATAAGATAATTATAAATCTCAAAGAACATCCTAACTCCTTCCCAACCTTCACCTACCACAATCTTGAACTCGTATCTAATAGTATGTGGATTGTACATGTTCAATTGCAGCAGTCTCATTTGAACTTGATTTCCTCCTTGTGTAAATAAAAAGGATTAGGGTTAAATTGTTTTTATTTAATCTAGCATAATACATATCGTTTATAACTTATGTAATAAATTATTTTTATTTTACATTAAATTTTCCATATTCCCAATGTTAAATACGAGTCATAGCTACATCTTACCTTTATATTCTTCCAAAACTAAATGTATTATAATTTATGAGCTACAAAATTGACATCCTTTCTTCCAACGAAACATCCCTTTTTACTTTAGTTCGTTCCTCTTCCTCGACTTTTAAACCCTTAAAATGTGTCTTTTGTGACCTCCGATCTCAAGGAATTTATTCTTGTTATATCTCTTTCATTTTCTTGTTTATACTATAGTTAAGGTGTGCTTTAAAGAGTTATCAAATCTAGGGGTTATATGTCACAACCCAGGTTTTGTAGCTTTCACAACACCTATAGAATCTGAATAGTTGTTACAAAGTGCATAGCCCAGGCCATTAGAATTTCGCTACTATATTAATTAATGAAGGACTAAAACACAGAGCACAAATAGAGATTAATTTGAGTCTACCCACAAGAACATAGATAGGAATTCAAATATATTTTATTTCATTCAAAATGTGTTGTTACAGAAAATCATACAAATCTAAGAGTGAAGTTCTCAAATTGCTTGAAATCCCCGCGTTATTACACAGCAATACCATGCACAGCAACCAAACACACTCACTAACTCATACAACAACCAGTCGCACTCTCTAAAAATCATGCAACATCCAAAACCAATGCCAGAAGTCAATAGCCAAGCCCCGAGAGCTGAAGAAAACTGGTAAAAAACCAATAGGCCAAAGCAAAAAGATAAAATCCTCTTTTCTTATGTGTTCATGCAATTTGTCCTCACGTTGTTGACCTTTTCGTATTCCACTGAAAAAAAATCGCTTCCCTTGTCACTAACCTCTCGCCTTCTAGAATTGAGCCAATTCATTTCCTCTCAATATGCAGGCAAACCAATTTTTGTAACCTTTGTCTCATCCACATAGTGTGTCCAATAGTGGTTATCCTATAGAAGCATAACTAAATAAACGTCGATTTTGGATGTGTCAGCAACTCCACACAGTAGGAGTGTCAACATGAAATCCTAGGAGTGTCAGCAAATCAAAGCAGTCGTCGCTTTGATAAGATGCGGCTACAGGAGTAGCAGCAATTACTAGTTGAGTGTATCAGCAACGAACATAATAGGTACATCAGCAACTTAAAACATAGGGGAGTAACAACACTTATTATGAACTCAATATAAACTTGTTTTTGGTTGATGAGGATTGATCGAGGCAAAGGATGCTCCTGCATCATTACACATATATGATTGATTGTGATATATGTGTAATAAAGTAGATTGATTATGGTTGCAAAAGGGTTTTAGCAACATGTGTAAAGACATCTTGGAAATTTTTCAACTTGACATAAGAACCTTCTAATTTTGGAAACAATGGAACCGCTTTACCTCTACGACACACTCGTAGCTCACCCAATCTATGTGGGTACATCCAATGCCACCTTTCAAGGGCCAACTTGTTGAGTATATAACCCATTGGACCACTGCAATGAAGTTTTAAATGATTAAAGTTTTAATGGAGCTGCCCATGTGGTATTATCCTCTCGTAGGCACCCGGACTGAGTACAGGAATGTCAATGTAAATATCAAGGAAGGAGCATCACAGATTAGAGTGGGATCGAATCATAAGTTTCCCTATTGATTTAGCATGCAACACTGGTGATAATTTCATAGGATCATGTAGCCAACAAATATTAAAATTCTTCCCACAAGAAGCATCATCTCCCTTGGAAGCTCAACCAGTTTAATTGCTTCCTTGTCTTTACAGTAATTAAAACAATTGATTCATGCCTTATTTTGTAAATTGGTCGGTCCAAAAAGGCAGAGAAGAATCATTATGTTTGAACAATGTCTCCCTTCACACACACATATATTTGTGTGTGAAAGCTTCTATGAAATGATAACTTCCAGTTTGTGCATGTTAATAAAGTTTGGTGTGTGTTGTTTTGTGATTTGAGTTGAGTTACTTCCTATGCATGATTTTAGATTATGCTTGAAGCCTATGTTGGTAGTTTTATAGAATCACAAGCACAAACCAACCTTGAGGAAGGGCCCACTAAAGGTAAGGCTTCGTGTTGCTAGTTACTTTTCTTTTGTTTTGGGTATAATAGTTTAATGTTAGTGCAATAGCTTGTTCATATTCAACCAGTAATATCTTGGCTATTTTTTAATATTTTTATGAGTGTTTTAAAGATAGAATACAATTTTTCATAGTGGATCTTAGCATAGGAATATATCATACCAATTTAGCAGCGTGTGCTTTTATTTTATGAATGATAGTGGTTGGTAGTGTTAGGATTTATTTCATTAAAGGTTGCTATTTGGGGAACGATACCTGTAGTGAAATTATGTTGAATCGAATTGCTACCAAACTATGGCAAGTAGCTACTATGGAACTGGTATACTACGAAATTTCTTGGATTTGGCCTACCCAGTGACACAAAGCTATGCAACCAAGGAAAGGACCAACAAGGCCAACTTACTAAGTATATACCCCATCATACCAATTCAACAAAGTGTTAAATGGTTATAGTTTTAATGGATTTATGCATGTGGTACTATCCTCTTGTAGTCACCCCAACAAAGTACAGGAATCTCAGAGTAAAGCACAAGGAAGGAGAATCATAGGTAGACTTGGATCAAGTCAGAGGTTTCCTTGATGATTTAGTGTGCAGTACTAGTGTCAATTCCATAGGCTCGCATAGCCAGCAAATATTAAAACACTTCCCATGAGGAGCATTGTCTCCCGTGGCAACTCGAATAGTTTAATTGCTTCCTTGTCTTTACAATAACTAGAATGATTGATTCTTGACTTATTTTGTAAACTGACTAGTCCACAAAGGCGAAGAAGTCTCCCCTCATTTGAATGATATGTAGCCTCATTTACATATTTGTATATCTATATGTGTCTATGTAAGCTTCTATGAAGTGATAGCTACCAGTTTTTGCAAGTTAATATAAATTTTGGTGTGTGTTTTTTGTGCTTTGATTCGAGTTACTTCCTCTACATTATTTTTGAATGCGCTTGAAGCTTGTGCTAGTAGTTTTATAAAATCATGAGCACAGACCGACCTTGAGGAAGGGCCCACTCAAGGTAGGGCTCTATGATGTTAGTTACTTTTTATTTGTTTTGGGTAAATAGTTTAATGTTAGTACAATAGCTTTTTCATTTTCACATATTGAATAGCTTGGCTTTGTTTTAATATTTTTATGTGTTTTTTAACCCTGGAATACAATTTATTATAGTGGATGTTAGCATACGAATATCACTCTCAATTTAGTCTCGTGTGCTTTTATTTTATGAATGGTAGCAGTTGGTAGTGTTAGTATTTATTTCATTGACCCTTGCTTGTTGGGGAACAATACCTATATCGAACTGCTACAAAATTGAGTTGCTACCATTAGAGAAATTTTGAGGTCTAAAATGGGCCTCCAAAGGAATATTACAAAATAATAGTGGAAATAATAAAATAATATTAGGTTACATCATCAATTTTAGAGGGAAAAAGAAAAAACTATTTTTTTAGCTCGTATTTTCAACTTATCTCCCCATGGTTTTACTCAAATTTTGAGCAGGAGCACTCGGATGTATAATTTAATTCCTCATCCAAGGAGTACCTAAGTTGCATACTTTCAATGGACCCTTCCACACAAACGTTTCTTCTATAACATTGGTGAGTTTGGACACCCCGCCTTTAGTTAGGGTGATTTTCATGTAGGTATCCCCGAGATAGAATGAGTTGGATGGGAACATGCAATTAAATCATTCAAGAGGAGATGATGAGATGCAAAATTGAAATCCTATTTTTCCACTGAACCACTCCTTTTTGCCTCAATTCATTCCTCCTCCTCAACTTTTGAACCCTTAAAATGTGTCTTTTTTGCTCTTCAAGCTCAAGGTATATATGCTTCTTATATCTCTCTCATTTTCTTGTTTAAACTAGAATTAAGGTGTGATTTAAAGAGTTGTCAATATAGGTGTTATACACATATGTATGATTGTGATACGTGTGTAATAAAGTGGATTGATTATGGTTGCAAATGGGTTTTAGCCACAAGTGTAAAGACATGTTGGCAATTTTGCAACTTGACACGGGAGCTTCTAATTTGGAAAACAGTGGAACCACTTTACCCCTACGACACAGTGACAATTGAGTCACCCAAAGTTGTGTGGGTATACATAACCACTTTTCAAAGGATGATAGGGCCAACTTGTTGAGTATATACCTCATCTGACCATTGCAATCAAGTATTAAATAGTTACAATTTTAATGGAGCTACACATGTGGTACTATCCTATCGCGAGCAACTCGACTGAGTACAAGAATCTTGGAGTCTCAAGGAAGGAGAATAACCAACAAAGATTAAAAATATGCCCACAAGGAACATAGTCTTTTGTGGAAACTCAAGTAGTTCAATTACTTCCTTATGTTTATTGCTAAAACAATTTATTCTTGCCTTATTTTGTAAATTGACAAGTCCACAAAGGCAAAGAAGTCTCATTATGTTTGAACGATGTCTTCCCTCATTTTTGTCTGTGTGAGAGAGAGAGAGAGAGAGAGAGCTTCTATGAAGCGATAGCTACCAGTTGTGCAAGTTAATGTAAAGTTTTGGTGAGTGTTGTTTTTTTATTTGATTCAAGTTACTTCATGTGCATGATTTCAAACTGCGCTTGAAGCTTGTGCTAGTAGTTTTATAGAATCATGAGAATAGGTTGACCTTAAGGAAGGGATCACTCAACCTAAGGCTTTGTGTTGCCAATTACTTTTCTTATGTTTTGGGTAAATAGTTTAATGTTAGTGCAATAGCTTGTTCATATTCAAACAATAACATGTTCGCTCTATTTTAATACTTTTATGTGTGTTTTAACATTGGAATATGATTTATCATATTGAATGTTTGCATAGGAATATATCATAGCAATTTGGAAGTGTGTGCTTTTATTTTATGAATGATAGTAGTTGGTAGTGTTGGGATTTATTTTATTGAAGCTTACTTGTTGGGGAATGATACTTGTAATGAATTATTACAAAATTGGATTGCTTCCAAACTATGGCAAGCGGTTATTAGGGTATTGGCATGTTTCTAAATTAATTGGGTTTTTCCTACCCGATGACAGAGAGCTAGGCACCCAAGGAAAGGGATTGGGTGCATGAGGTGCCATTCAGCTAAGTTGTGGGCAATCCTTAGGACTATCCCTCATCCAACTTTGTGTCTCCATAGGTTTCTTTTCCCATTTTGTAGCCAAGGTCATTTGGGATAAGTGAGGAACACACTTCTTGTGTATATTACACAAACTACCTCGCAAGTTTACAAACCCTAGATTGATAAAATAAATTAACAGTGTATCTTGAAACTCCATTGAAATTGGAAACATATAAACACACCGTCAATAATCAAATATTTACTTTTTGTAAGCTTCGCAGTACTTCCTTTTTCTATTAATTATATATAGGCAGGTAACAAAAAATATGTCTGGTGACCTCAACCTACCTGAGGGAAAGCAGGTTTGTTGGCCACCGATCAACATCATACATCGTCCAAAATTTTAAGCAGTTTGAGAATATTCATCCATGCTAAATATACTACTATATCTATTGTATGCTTAATCCTTCGACTTTTAAAGTAAATGTTATCCGACCAGATCAACATAGAACCAAAAAATTGTTTTTTTACTACTCTACTCCAGTCATCAGATGACTCAATCGGGGCTTGGTCCTTTGCACTCGACCCAGGCAATTCATTCTGCAACAAGATTTGAAAAGAAAAAATCAATTCAGCCAAAATGGATATTCTGATGATATTGTTGTACCTACACCACCTGAATCTCCTTTTGGATGTCTTTTAGGATTGGCTCCTCTTTATGAGCTTGCATTGGTTCTTCCAGGTCCCTGTGTGTTTTCATGGCCCTCGCCAATAGGTTCTTCATTACCCAGTACAGTTGGATTGTCTGTCTAAATAGTGTTTGTCTGCCTCTAGTGTGCCTCAGATCTATGAGCAGGGGATCCCATTCCTCCAATGGAAGCGATTATGTCGCAGCCTTGGCATTTAGCTCTGCCTCCCATGTTGAAATTATGGCTTTAACTTGAGTTGGATTTCATCCATGGTATGCATGCATTAGGTTCTGCATGCTTTCCTCTCCAGTTTTCCTGCCCCTTTTTCGTTGGGTCTTGCTTGTCGAAGCCACCGACGCCTTCATTTTCTTTTATGTTTGTTTGTCAACCCGACGGCCCCATTTTCTTCCCAGCCTCACTTCCACCTTCACCATTTTTTTTTCCTTCTGAAATTCTTCTCACCTCCACCCCTCTCTAGCTCTTTCCTACTCCAGGTATCGGAGCACCAAAGTCAAAGTCGCTAAAGAGTTAGATAAACATGTAAGAGTAGCATAAGTACAAGCATTATAACCAGTCCATATTTCATCCGTGGCCTTCAGCCTTTCCATGTGAATCATCTTTACAGAATTGTGAATTCAAATTTGCAAGAGATGACCTGGGTAACCCCCAATCCCTTCCCATCTTTCCTTCATCCTCATTGTGTGCAACGGTAAGTGATTCTCTTCCCTCCACCACTTGATTCCGCCCTTGGAAAAGTTGAGCAACTGGGTTCGAGTTTGAGGTCCAATGACACCCAGGTTTGCTAACAAGCAAGGTTTGGGATAACCAAAACAAGAAATGCAGAAGTTTGGCTCGATTCTAGCTGAAATTGCAAGCCCACTGGAGTCAGGATACCCCGACTCCTCCCTCCTACCCCTGAGGATCTTGACACTACCCTGCGGTTCGACTTGCCCCAGAATGACTGAGAGAGATGTTAAGAGCATACCCAAAGCTCCCCCTCAGTCGGTCTTACGGGCCTCTACCAAGTCATCTTGCCATTTCCACGAAATTCTATTTGCCATGGCAAATTACCAACCACATTGTGGTTCCAGTCCCCCACCTCCCTATTGTTTCCTTGCTTCTTCTCCAAATTACCCGAGAGCCACGCTGAGACCAGTTGGTCGAGCTTACCTAAATTAAGTTTCCCCACCACCCATTTCCTACCCCCTTGGGTTTGTTTGTCTCCCACTAACCAGACTAACTAGACTAAGCATATTTTCCACTTCCCATACCCCCCTCACACCCCTTGCAGCTTCTGGAGACTACCAGATCGCTGCAAGCTCTCAAGGGAGCCTCAACCCCTTCAATATCCCAATCTGTGGGTTTTCGCGGTGGCCATTGCCAATTTCATTACCCAGGATCCAAGAGTTACTCCTAACCCTCCATGGATCCCTTTATTCCCCCGCAGTCTTCCATATATTGTAGAAATTAAAAAACCAGATATTAACACTAGAAGACTAAACCATAATTCTCGCAGTGTTCCATATATTGTAGCAAATAAAACCAGACATCAACAGCAGAAGACTGAACCAAAATCTTCTCAAAACATTGGAAACAACCACCATTCGATGCCATACCAGCCTCCATTCTTTCATCATTTATTTCATATCTAGACTTAGTTAGGCTTGAATTACATACCAATCTCATTCCAAGTCAATGAAGGCGATTTCTATGGGTAGACGACAATCCCTTCTCCCGCAAGCCTGGTTCTCTCTCGACTTCCACTCCCATCGATTGCCGCCTATTTCCTCCTCCAGCCTTACATGCATGCACTGACCGCCTTCACCACCTTGTTGCCTTGAAATCTTACCAACCTAATCTTTTGTCTTCCCAAGGCAGCCTCCACCTACCTATCTCTCCCAGTACCTCCAGCCACGCTCGTGTGGGGTCCTTGGGTGGTCCGCCACCAACCCTGTCCATTTGTCCTTCTCGCATGTCAACAATCCAATTCTAGATCCCCTCTCCCATCACACCTCGATCAAGGGCCTTATCATCCATCTCTGTCCTTTTTAAGAATCTACCTCAGAACGTTCAGTCCTTCTATCTGGTTTGTCTCATTCCCGAGGATGTCCAAGTTATTTTCCAGATTACTACAGCCCCAATTTGCCAGGAAATCAGTTGCCACATTCCCCGAACGGTGAACGTGTTCCAAAATAAGATATGCTATCTCTTTAACGAGGATTCCTATTTCCTGGACTAATCTTGTTTTTCTTCATCTCTTACTTATTTTTACCTAATGGGTACCCTGTTGGAGTTTTTTCACAGTGTCTATCACCAATATAGAATCTCCTTCCACCACCAACTTCTGAAATCTTTCTCTTCTTGCAATTTCCAATCCCCATTTGAGTGCATTGAATTTTGCCTCATTTTTGCTCATGATTCCATAGTCCATTGCAAACAACTGGATTATTTGGCCATGGTGGTCTCTGAATATTCCTTCAAATCCAGCTTCACCAAGGTTTCCTTTGGCAGCTCCGTCAAAGTTTAGTTTTATGAAGTGCTCAAGAGGGTAATTGAAGTATGATAAGGATTGAGGTGGGGGAGGTTTTAGCTTCCATGAGCTTGGCATCAGGATTTGTAGGGTCAGGTTGAGCATTCCCAAGATTCGACTCTCCTGGGGCATTGTTTCCCATTCCTCTAGATACCATTTCTCAGCCAAAATGGTTTCACGGATATTTTGTTTGATAATATTCCACACTTCTGCTACCGTCTTTGAAAACCCTTTGATTTCTTTCTTTCCACACCACCCACAGGAGAAATCCTAAAGAGATGTTCCAGGCTCGACTGAGGATGGGACTCTTATATATTTTCTTCCTCCAATTTTCCATTGTTATTTTTTTGCTTGAGTAATCTCGATCTGAATGACCAAAGAGAATTTCGTGATTCTTCCATAGGACGTTTCTATAGGTGTAGGAGTTAAGTATATGTTCCATCGTTTCCATTTGCGCTTCACATATACAGCAAACAGAAGGTCCCTGAACCCCTCTTTTATGTAGTTGGTCCCATGTGAGAGCTCGGCCATGGAGGACCACCCAAAGGAAGAAATCTAACTTCGGTCATAGTTGATCCTTCCATATTTGTCCCCATATGGCTTAACCTTGTTGTTGATCGTGTTTTTCTTTGAGGTAGTAGCCCTCTTGTATTGTAAACATACCCTTAATTTTGTATCCCCACCTTATGATATTTGTTCCTTCTGATACCTTTATTCTTCTGGAATTGACCTCTTTGTCATATGTTGTCCATTGGGGAGAATATGGTGTTGCTGGCCAGTGTTGTCTCATTTTCCACTCTTTCCGTGTTGATCTTTCATCTACTTTCCAAAATTTATTCACATTCTGGTTTGCTGGTCGATTTGTCTACAGGAAGATTTCCACTAGGTCCTATCGACTAAAGAGTTTTTCCCTCTGCTACCAGGAATCTTGCCAAAACCTGGCCTTATCTCGTCCCCTGATCTCCTAGAAGCTATGGTTTCTTATCAAATCTTTATTTTTTGTTGCTATGTTCCATATGGTCGATCCCCTTGAATTTTCCTGGGATCTTAATCTTCCTTTTGTCGTCCTTGACATTATATATTTTCTTTCCAAGATTTCTTTCCATAATTCATTACCTCCCTATATCCATCTCCACCAAATTTTTACCCCCATTACCTAGTTCAGAGTATAAGGGTCCCAAAGGCCTAGACCCCCTGTTGTTCTGGGCTTAGTTAACCAATTCCAAGAGTGGAGAGGTCGTTTCTTTGTTGTTTGAGGCCCTTTCCATAGGAATTTTTTGAAGATATTTGTCATGTCATTACATATTTTTTTGGGCGTTGCTAGACCTGAAAGCTAGTAAAAAGGAATGGATTGCAGCACTGCCTTTAGAAGGATGACTATGATAGCCATTTTAAGGGCTCGAAAGGTCCAATTTTGAAGGCGACCTTGAATCTGATCCAAGAGAGCCTTCAAATTTGCCACTCTGAGAGGATTAAGGCTTAAGCGGATACCCAATTATTTCGAGGGTAGGGTTCCTATTTGAAAGCCCATTATTCTCGCCAGGAAGGTTTGGGATTGAGAAGCAGTGTTGAAGAAATAGATATCAGACGTGTCTTTATTTTTATCTTTTTACAGGTGGTTCACGAGTGGCCGCTACATCCACGGAAAATCTGGGTAGATCAACCCCGAAAGGAATCTTTTAAAGCTCGTCGGCCACACTAGCAGGGCGTAACCCCAAGGGCGTCAATGAGAACTGACCCTGTGACCTCCCGATTGGTGAGGTACTTAACAACGAGAACTCAACCAGTTGATATAACCCTTGGGGCTTGAATTGTCTTTATTAATCTGGGTTCCTGAGGCATTCATGAAATCTTGAAGGATAGCCAACAGATATCTTGCTTTCCTAAGGGTGGCTTGCAAGAACATCGTAATATCATCACCAAACTATTGATGAGTTAAAGGGAGGTTGTTTCCTCGCATGCAAAGGCCTTTGAATTTTCCTTCTTGGACTTTATCTTTGGCATATATTCCAAGGCTTTCTGCTGCTAGGATGAACAAGAAAGGGGAAATCAGGTCACCTTGTCTTAACCCCCTCGTTGCATTGAAAGCCTCAGAGGATGCTCCATTAAGAAGGATGGAGAACACAAGGGTCGATATAAAAGACGAGATCCAATTTCTGCATTGGGAATCAAATCCAATGGCTTTTAGTATACTCAAAAGGTAGGTCCAACTTAGGCGGTCGTAGGCTTTCGATATGTCTAACTTGATCATCATAACTTTAGATTTGAGACTCTTTAGGGAGTGGATTTCTTCTTGAGTTGTTACTATACCATCCAAAATTTGGTGGCCTTTGGCAAATCCAGTCTGTTCTTGGGAGAATAAATCCAAAAGGATCGATTTGAGCCAATTTACCATTATAGTTGAGAGGATTTTATATATTACGTTGAACAATTCTATAGGCCTAAACCCCTAGAGCTCTTCTGAGTGATCTGATTTAGGAATAAGGGGTACGAAAGTGTAGTTTAGGGCAGGATGTACCCTTTTTTTTTCTTCTGGTTTCTTCAACTACCTCCAAGATGTCTTTACCTAGAATGGGTCAGGTTGCTTGAAAAAATTCTGCAGTAAAACCATCCGGTCTAGATGCTTTATCTTTTATCATTCCTTTGACCACCTCCTCCACCTCTTCCAAAGTGACAGCTCTCATGAGGGCCAGGTCCTGATACCTGCTTACCAGCTGAGGTATGTGCCCGGTTATCCAGTCTATGGCTTCTGACCTGTCAGGATTCAGTTCTGACATGATTTTTTGGAAGTGGTTCACCAGTGGATTTTCCATCTCATCATTTTGAACCAGTTGGTTTCCTCCCGAATCTAGCAATGAGAATATTCGATTGTATTTTCTATGTTGTATCATGGCTTTGTGGAAGAAGCGGGTGTTTCTTTCTCCCTCCCTGAGACATTAGACTCTCAAATTTTGTTTCCACAAGATCTCTTCTTGCTTCCTTATTTCCACGATCATGGTCAAAAGTTTGCCTTCTTCCTCCACTAAGGAGCCCAAGCGACTATTTTTTATCATCTGTTGTTGGACTTGTTGCATCCTGGCCTGAAGTTGTTCCTGATCATGCTAGAGGTTTCCAAATTCCTCTTTGTTCCATTCCTTAATCTTGCCCTTGAGCTCCTTCAGGTGTAGCTGGAATTTATGCATTATGTTCCTCCCTTGTTTTGTACTTGATGTCCACCATTCCTTTATTTTTTCAAGGAAGGTTGGATCCCATAGCCAAAAGGCTTCGAACCGGAATGGTCATTTTTTCTACCCCTGTTTCAGGTCTACTTCCAACCATATTGGCCAGTGGTCGAAACGCATGCAAGGTAGGATCGAAGCTTTGTAGTAGACATCCCTACTTATCAGGTCTTCAGTTGCCAAAAAACAATCCAACCTGGATGCTATTTGGTGGGTTTCCTCCCCTGCGGTTATTCCAAGTATGAGTTCCATTAATGGTTGGAATATCTACTAGTTGCAGCTCTACTTGCATGTCCCTCAACTGCTCCATTTATGGTTCTTCTCTTCTTATCCCTCCTTTTTTCTCTGCTAGTGAAGTTATCAGGTTGAAGTCCCCTCCTATGAACCATAGCTTTTTTGTATGCATTTGGCATAGTTTCCTAAAGCTCTGAATGAAGCTTTCTTTCTCTTCGAGCGTGTGAGGGCCATACTGCCGAGATAAGAATCCATTCTCTGGTCGCTATATTGCGAAATCTACCTGTCATAATTCGTGGCATTCCTATCCAATAATCTACCATTACCTCTGTGGGATTCCACAATATTGTTATTCCTCCTGCACTTCCTTTTGCATCTAGTACTACTACTTCATATCTAGGCTTCATTTTCATGAGCATTTCCTCCATTTTCTCTCCTTCTACTTTAATTTCCTGGAGGAGCACTAATTGTGGCTTCTCCCTTTTCAATCTGTCTTGTAAGTATCTTTGTTTACCTCAGCTGTTAAGGCCCCTCAAGTTCCATGAGATAACTACCATTGGGTAACTTTGTTGAGTTATTGGAATATCGCTGAGAGCGGTATTACCCTTATTGTTTTTACCAGCATCTCTCCCATTATTTGTATTGACTCTTGTAGATTTCTTCATCCCCTTTTTCTTCCCTTGTTTGCTTTCACTGTGTTGTTCTTGTGAGTTGTCTTATTGCATGCCTAGTTTTCGCTATATCTCCTTGTCTTTGTCCTTTATTAGCCATGTATTGTTGGAAGGTTTCTTTATACAATTTCTTTTGATCCTCAGGAATGAATCTTTCATCAAGGTGCCTCCACTCATTCAAGATACTTTTCAGAACTACTTCCTCCGTGCTCAACTCTTCCCTGGCTGCATCAACTTCCATTGCGGTGAGATCTACTGGTTTTGGCTCTTCTTTTTCTATCAAATCTATTTGGGCTTTTCTCTTCGGGGTGGTCATAGATTTAGCGGGACTGCATTCCTTATCTTTGTCCTGATTATCCCTTGGATCTGTCTCATTTGACGTTTATCCTTCCTCTTGCAGCACCTCATGTATATTCATATTTGCGCTTTATTTTGGTTGTGGTTTCCTGAGTTCTATTGCGGTCTCATGGTCTTCCTCTTATGTGTGACCTCTTTGAAACCCCTCATTTGCCTCTTGTGGAGGGGGGGGGGGCGGTGGGGGGTTCTTATTTTGATCCTCCTTTAGATCTGTCAGACCCTCCTAGTTCATCAGACATGCTTTGTAGAGGTGACCATGTTCATGACACTGGCAACAGCGAAACGGGATGTGCTCATAATCCAGGGTTTGTTGCCATACCTCTTCTTGGTACTCTAGTTCCACCGAGTCAGGGATGGGCTCCGAGATATTCATATAGATGCAGATTCAAACATAGGAGGTGTATCTTCCCCTGCGAGTGGATTTTTCCATTTTTACAAATCTTCCTATTGAGTTACCAATACCTTCTAGTATTTTTGGATCCCAAAAATCCATTGGGAGGTAGAAGAGTCAAACCCAAATAGGGGCTGCCAGAAATTGCTCCTTATCTAGGTTATAGCATTCCTCCCAGTATCTCATGAACAGCCCTGCATTATGGTAAAAATATGGGCCATTTTCAAAAACCTTTTCCTTATCTTGTAGGTTTGAGAATATTACCGTAAAGAATTCTCTAGCTCCCAATTTGAGTTATATATGGCGTTTTGGCTGCCATTTATGATGTATTCACTTTATCAGATCCTTGTCTATCAGCTAGACTCCGATGAATTTGCATATCATCTTATGGTCCTTCATATAGCTATGGTATTTCTCCAATTTGTTTAGTGGGATTACAAAACGAGGTTTCTCCGTTGCACATGGCAGACATTTCCCTCGGCTTCTTGCTTGCCATCGAGCTCCAAGGATAGGACCATTATTACGGTCGGCGGCTTCAGGGGGACTAGGCTGATATCGGGTTTTCCCACTTGGTTCGTTGGCTTTTACATTACGGTAGGAGGGGATCTCCCCCCCTGGGGCTTTCATCACCTCATTTCCTTTGCCAGTATGCAAGTCGTGTGTCGCTAGGCAAAGCCCTCATGGTTTGTGACTACTCTACAGGGCTCCAAACCCTAAGGTGTTTCCATCTTGTTCCCTAGTTTGTGGTAGGGTTATAAAAAACATACCCTCGACCCAACTTTGATTAAGTCTTGGTCTGATAATTTATTTGTTAATAATCAAATATTAAGACCATGTTAATAATCATTTTATTATTTTAGCCTCGAGGATTAGCTCAATTGGTCGAGTTCCCATCGATAAAGCACCTCACTAATGGGAGGTTACAGAGCCAATTCTCCTCGACACCTTCGAGGTTAGGCTCTGCTAGTAAGCCAACAGGATGTGATTCCATTAGGTGGATCTGCCCGGATATTTTCTTGCGAAAAATAAAAATAAAAATAAAATACAATCATTTTATTATTTTATTAAACTCATAATAACACACATAAAATACATTGTCTACATCTTAATGCCAAGAAGCCACATTTTCTTGCTCAAGTGTCATGACCCCTTAATTCTAACATCTCTTCTTGAATGGCACCATGGAAAATGTTGATGTCCTAACATCATTAAGTATTAGCTTACAAGAAAATCATCTTAATGCCAAGAAGCCAAATTTTCTTGCTCAAATGCCATGATGGTTTACTATGCATAAGGGCCCCTTTTTTTGACATCCATGGGGCATGTTGACATCCCAATAGAATGTGGACTGTACATGTTCAATTGCAACAATCTCATTTGAACTTGCTTTCATTGTGTAAATAAAAGAATTAGGGTTTAGAGCAATGATTTTTGGCTCTCATGGCGACTGCTAGGGTTTGACACTGTGTGCAAGGTTCGTTTCTTGTTGTGGCTCTCTCTACAGTCGTTGACTGCAGCTTATGCTGGCCGCCGTGAGTCTTTCGTGGCTAAGTCTTTCAAGTAGTCGGGCTTCTCGCGGGTCTGGAGGCGGTTTTCTCTCGCCTTGCAGCCCTGACTCGTCGGGGTCAGTGGTTGACCAGTAGCATGGAGGCGGAGGGGTCCAGTGGGGCCCCTACCTTCAAGCAGATAATCCTTCAGAAACAGAATAATGAAAGAAAAGAAGGAGTCAGAATAACAGGGCTGGATAACAGCAATCAACCTAGCAGCGGAGACAGGGTTCAATCCCAAGGGAACACTGACAAGACTAAAGAAACAACGAAGGGCACAGGCCCAGAATCTGATAACCTGACAGGCGCTAAAGACAAAACTCCTGTAATAAACAAGTCCTCAGAAAACAGGAAACGACAAGGGCAGGATGAAAGAAAGCAAACAGGAAACAGACAAGGCGGGCCGGATAAGGAGGGGGAACCCAGTTCAAACCCCAACATTATATCTCCAAGCAATGGGGCCTGCAAACCAAAGCAGACCAAAAGCTTACGGGTAGTCATCACGGACCCAGAAATCCAAGCTTACAGGGAGTACATGGCGGAACATGCCATCATCTGCAAATTCATGGGTATCTGGCCATTGGAAAAAGCTTTGTGTCAGTGGATAAAACTGCACTGGAAACCCCGAGGAGATGTTCAACTTCACCTAGGAGCCAAAGGCTTCTTCACTGTGGTCTTCTCCAACCTAGAAGACAAGGATCGCATATTTGAAGGTGGCCCGTATTTTATGGCTTCAGCAGGATTGTACATGAGACCCTGGAACCCGAATTTTGCCCCGGAGAAGGAATCCTTCACCCAAGTCCCAGTCTGGATACGTCTCTTTTCCCTTCCAATAGACTATTGGGGTCTGACGGCTCTGAAACAAATTGGTGACAAACTAGGTACTTTCGTCAAAGCCTCTGAAGCAACTCTCCAGAAAAGATACACTTCTTATGCCAGGATTTGCATCGAAATGGATGTCTTCGGAGCTCTTCACGAAGGACTTTGGTTGGAATACAGGGACGAGGAGTACTTCCAGGATATTGACTACGAGCAGATTCCCTTTCGCTGCCGAAAATGCCATGAACATGGGCATTTGTTACGGGATTGCCCAAAGCTAAAGAAGGAGCAAGAAACCGTTTCAGTCCAAGCCCACAAAGACACGGAAGTCTTCCTCAAACCCAAATCCAAACATAGAGCAAATAGACGAAAGAATATCCGAGGAAACGGGATAAGAAATATCCATAAAACTGATTCAGAAGAAAAGCACAAAGCTCCAACCTCAGGAGCAGAGTTTGAAGGAAAAGACACCCCCACAGAGAAGGACTTGCACGCTGAGAACCTCACTGATGAGGTTCAAATGCAGGAAAGAACAGAGGATACGGGGGAAGATACGGACATGTTAAGCAGTGATGCTGGCAGCGAAGATCAAGAATGGGAGAATGCGCTAGCAAGAGAAGGTCTAAACCTCCCAGCAATGGCCGAAAACTGGAAAGCCAACGGGATAGAAAACGCGTCGGAGGAGGAGCTCAGAATAGTTAATGACCTCTTTATAGCCAGGCAAAAAGCTCTAATGGACAGGCAGAAAAGGAAACTAGGTGTGGCGAAAGGTAACAGTTCTCACTCGAAAAGCCCCCTATGGAAAACATCCAGCTCCAAAAAAAAGAAAAGAAGAGGTCGAAAAACAAGTGGGGAAGCACTACAAGAGCTAGGCATGAACATGTTAAATTCAGGGAAAATGAAGGCACTCACAGCCTTCGATTTCTTCCATTGAAAATTAGTTTTTATATGAAGATAATCTCGTGGAATGCCAGAGGGCTCAACAGCCAGGCAAAACACAGGATTTTAAAGAGGAAGATTCAATGTCACAGACCAGAAATCATGTTTTTACAAGAAACAAAATGCAGCAGTTCCAACATCACCACTTTATGCAGAAAGCTGGGAGGCCACATGGAAAGTCTAGAGATTGAAAGTCAAGGCAGAGAAGGAGGCCTTGCCACTCTATGGGATGCAAGGAATATCCAGATGCTTTCAGTTGAAGCCAACAAGCACTTCATGGCGACCATTTTTCAACCCATAGGTAACTCTAACTCCTTCCTCTGTATAAATGTTTATAGTCCTCAGAAATTAGAAGATAAGTTATCCTTTTTAGACACCCTACATAAAACAATCAGAAGATATCCAAGTTCAAAGTGCATTTTTGGGGGTGATTTCAATATGATTACTACCCTGTTGGAAAAAAAAGGAGGTCTAAGAAAACTAAGCAGAGATGCGGAAGCCTTCGCCACCTTCATTGAGACAACCAAACTGGTGGATGTTCTCCCCAAATCTGGCTCCTTCACTTGGAACAATCGAAGGGGAGGTGATAAGCTCATAGCCTCCCACCTGGACAAATTCTTAATCTCAGAAAGCATCATAATGGACGACACCACAGTTGAATCAGACATCCTTCCCAGCGGGGGATCGGATCATTGGCCAATCTCGCTCATTGTGGAAGTTTCCAGCACCCCCAGGAATAGAACTTTCCGGTTTGAAAAGTTCTGGTTGGACCACCCCAACTTCCAGGAGATGGTAAAGAAATGGTGGTCGGAACCTTTGGAGTGCAGTGGATCCAAAATGTTCAATCTCCAAAAGAAGCTCAAAACGACTAAACAGCAAATAAAAGAATGGAACAAGACTGTCTTCGGTAATATCTTCCAGGAGAAGATAATTCTCGAGAATAAGTTGGAGCAGATCCACAAACAAGGAACAGCAGGAAACCTTAGTGCGGAAGCTTTGGATCAGGAAAAAAATCTCTCACAGCAATGGCACAATCGCTGCACTCAAGAAGAAACCTTATGGAAACAGAAATCAAGAATTCAGTGGCTAAAAGAAGGGGAGATGAACACCAAATTCTTCCACAGATCGGCGCTAGACCGTAGAAGCAGCAATAGAATTCTAGAACTGAAAAATGATACAGGGGAAATCCTAAAAAATCACAATGAAATATCTGCTCAGCTCTCAGATCACTTCAAGTCGATTGCTCAGGAACCTCACATAAACAGGGAGAAAGCTATCAAAGATCTGACGGAAGCCATCCCGAAAATCATAACTGCTAACCAAAACTAGGCCCTATGCAGGAAGATCTCCATGGAGGAAACAGAGGAAGCTATCAGAAGCATGCCCAACGATAAAGCTCCTGGGCCAGATGGATTCACTATCAATTTCTACAAAGCTTGCTGGAGTACTGTTAAACAGGATGTATGGGAGGCAGTGGAAGATTCCAGACGATCGGGAACTATTCTCAAATCCCTCAACTCTACTTTTCTTGCTCTCATACCTAAAACTGAAGAAGCCAAAACCCCTGACAAATTCAGACCTATTGCCTTATGTAACGTCATATACAAGATTATATCAAAAGTAATAGCCAGCAGATTGAAAACGATTCTCCCGGGTATCATCTCTGAAGAGCAATCGGGATATGTGGAGGGCAGACAAATCTTCGACAACATCCTTTTAGCTCAGGAGATGATCCATTCCTTGCATTCAAGGGAAGTAGCAGGTATGCTTATGCAACTGGACCTGTCAAAGGCCTACGACAAAGTCAGCTGGAGATACCTCGAGGCAGTTCTAAAAGCGTTTGGCTTTTGCAGCACCTGGATTAAGTGGGTCATGGCTCTAATCAGATCTCCAAGGTATTATGTCCTTATCAACGGAGCTCCCTCTGATCCCTTTGCCCCCTCCAGAGGAATCCGGCAAGGGGATCCCTTATCTCCTTTTCTCTTCATTATCCTTATGGAAGGCCTCAGTCGAACCATAGCTAAGAAGAAAGCGGAAGGTAAAATACAAGGTCTTAAGCCTATAAGATCGCTTCGGGCCACCACGCACCAACAGTTTGTAGACGACACTATGTTACATGGAACTCCCACAGTGAAGGAGGCGGTTGCTTATAAGGAAATCCTTGACCTTTTCAGCCAAGCCTCAGGCATGGAAATAAATTTCTCTAAATCAACTATCTTCTTTTTCAATACCCACCCAGCTGTCCAATCTCACCTAGCCCGGCTTTTAGGTTTCAGGTTCAGTTCCCTTCCTTCGAAGTACTTAGGGGCTCCTCTGACTCTCAAACCCTGGAAGAAAGAGCATTGGGAGAAAATCCTCGCCAACCTAAAAAAGAAATGTTCTCACTGGACCTTCAGAGCTCTAAATCTAGCCGGCCGTTTAGTCTTAACCAAAGTCGTCCTCCAAGCCATTCCACATTATCTCCTCTCTTTACTCCCTGCTCCCAAAGGGATTCTGCAACAAATAAGAAGTATCCAGCGATCTTTCCTTTGGAGCGGAAATGGTGAGAAGAAAAAGTGGGCTCTTGTTGCATGGAACAAGCTGTGCATGTCAAAATCTAGGGGAGGGTTGAATCTCGTTTATCCAGAGGTTATCAACCGCACCTGTGGAGCCAAATTATGGTGGAGATGGATTGAAAACCCTACCCTACCTTGGGCCAAGCACTGGAAGGAAAAATATGTCCCAGATTGTGACACTCAGGACCTCATTAGACTGCAGGAAACCCCAGACGGCTCACCTATATGGAATCATGCCAAGAGGAATAAAAATCTCGTCCAGGAGAATAGCTTTTGGGAAATTCGTAACGGCAGGTTGGCACTGTTCTGGGAGGATGCCTGGCAACAGTTACCCAAACTCGACTCTCCTGAATTGCTAAATGTAAAGCAAGCATATCAGGCTCAAGGCAAATACATTGTTAACCAATACTGCCAACAGCACAGCACTGACGATAATTGGAGGGATTGGATTAACTTCAACAGTGAGAACACAGAGGACAATAATCACACAGCTCAAATTTTCAATGATGGCATCCTAAAAAGAAAGATCAGGAAAACGGAAGAGGATGACAAACTCAGATGGGGTCTCAAAGGAAATGGAAATTTCTCACTGAAAGAAGCCAGGAATATTTTAGAAAAGAACGAACAGGGAGAGATCCTGCCCTGGAGCAGCAAAGTTTGGGATAATCTTCTATGGCCCAAGATCAGAACTTTCCTTTGGCTCTTAATGAGAAATAAGACCCTAACTTGGGACAATCTTCGCAAGAAAGGCTTTGTAGGACCTTCTCGGTGCCCCATGTGCCTTGAAGAACCAGAATCTTTGAACCATCTTTTCAACACCCTCGAATGGGCAACGCAATTATGGTGCTGGATGGAAGGGATCCTCAGCAACTCGGACCGACAATTAGACTCAATTCACAATACTATTCTGAACTGGAGAACGAATTTTTCAGGCACACAAAGAGTCAACAGCGTCTGGAAATCGGCTCCAGGATTTCTACTTTGGTCTATATGGAAGGAGCGTAACCGGAGGATCTTCCAAGACGAGTACAGGAACATCAATTTCTCAAAAGACAGCATCATAACCAACATCCAGCAATTAATTCAAACTAAATGCAGAACGAACAACAATGAAAAACCTACAGCTCTGGACTTACGAATTTTAAAAAGCTTCCGTCTGGAGGGATGTGGTTATCACTCTGTTCTGCAACACAGCACCCCTCAACCCACCTTACGCGAGTCCTGGCAATGTCCACCGGTTGGAGGGCTTAAATTGAATTTTGATGGGGCTTCGTGCGGCAACCCTGGCTTGGCTGGAATTGGAGGAGTTATACGGAATCAGAAGGGAGACATTCTGCATATCTATTACAGAGCGCTTGGAGAAAGCACCAACAACGAAATGGAGTTTGCGGCCCTGGAGCACGGCCTCAGAATCGCAAAATCCCGAAATCTCCACAATCTAATTGTGGAAGGGGACTCCTCTCTGGTCATTGCCACTGTGCAAAAATTACAAAGAGGAATCAGAGCTAACAAAGCCATCAAACACTGGAGATTAGCCAAAGTCACAGAGAGTATTGCAGAACTCTTGGGCGGCATGCAGGGTCTTGTTTTCCAGGCGATCCGACGTCGAGCAAACAAGGTGGCGGATTACCTGGTGAACTGTGGAGTAGACAGTCAGGGAAGCGGATGGGACAGCTGTTGGGAGGAGGTGAAATGTCCAAATCTGAAAGCCCGATGTACACAGCTGGCACAACACGACGTGAACACCAACGACCGAGCCTAACCGGTAACGGTCCTCTTCACCGGCTCCGTCAAACAGAAAACGGGAGCAATAAACAGGCACCCCATCACACCTACAGGAGGATTGGACAGAAGAAGCGGTGGCGTTCAGTACGGAGCGGATTCAAGTATGGGAACCATCAACAAAGATCATGCCACAAGGTTATCCGTAAGAACCGTTTGAGAAGAAAGGACAAGCACTCCGAGAGCAGAAGTAAGGCACTCAGGAATTCTCCTGCGCCTGCAGGAAAAGATTACAAGAATCGTGTGAACACCCTCAATATTAATTGCATTAGTACCACGTCTCTCGCCCCTATGGAAATCCATTCTCGGGAGCATACCAAGGCTCCAATCTATTTAACAGGGAGATCGTTCGAGGATTTTACAACCTCTACCCTTAGCTCGGCCAGCATCAGCAACAAGCAAATTCAAGAAAAGCAGTGCAGTTACAAGGCGCATAAGTTCAGTATGGAGGCATCCAGTTGTAGATGTGCAGGGGCTACCCAGGATCTGCGCAATGCGCAGAACATGTATGTCACTAGAGCCTCTACAAGAAGCAAACGGAAAATCATTGAGTTAGAGGCTAAAGTCAAGCAAGAAGAAGAAACCAAGCAGGAGGGAAAGGTTGCAGGTGAGGTCGATTGGATCTGTGACCCGGGCACCCCAGCGAAACGATCCACCCAGTTCATGCGTACCAAGGCGGAAAGCTGGATGATGAAAACTCTCCTGGCGAAAGCCCTGGACATGAAGGATGCTGACAAGCAGAACAATGAGAAGGAGCAACCTCCCCTGAACGGTCATCCTGGTCATACTTCCGCCAGCCAGGAGTATATGGATCGCAGAATCTCGGCCATCCAGGAAGGGGTGGAGATTGTTAACAAGAAGCTCACCTTGCTCATCAGGTTGCTCAGGCAAACTATCAGCCCGGACCCTGTGGTGCAGAAACAAAAGATGAAGGAAGCCCAGAACTTCCATTCCATGCAAGATCTGCAAGACAAAATGGATAGGCATTTCCTCGATGTGGGTCTGGACATCACCAGCAGGCTTGGTGGTTTCCCGTGTCCGGACGGCTTCCCTTAGACCCCGGGCTCGCTTGGCTCAGTTTTGGCGTCTTCGGCTCTCCTCTGGTTGGTTCTATGCCCTCTTGTGTCTTATGTCGTTGTCTGGTCTATGGTAGTCATTATGTCCATAATCATCCTCGGGTCTACTTGCCGATTTTGGGCTTTTTGTCTCGGCCTGGTATTGGCTTCAGATTATACTGCCTTTTTGTTAACTATCAATGATAAACCTGTGGTCTTAACTCTACCGCCCTGCGTGGTGAGCTTTCTGGCTCTCTATCCTACTTGCCTATGGGCTTTTTGTTTCATGGCAGTTCGCCTCCTACACCTCTGTTCGGCAAGGCTGTAAGGTGCTATTTCGGTTACTGTCTGCCTTTGCAGACTCGATGTAAATATTTTATCCTTTTTTAATATAATTCTCTGACTTACAAAAAAAAAAAATTAGGGTTTAATTGTGTTCATTTAATCTAGCATAATGCGTAACATTTATAACTAATAAATTAATTAATTTTTTAGTTAAAAAATTTCCAAAAACCGTTAATGATTTAATATTACTTTCTACGATTGTTTAATAAAATTTTCAATTTAAAGACAATGTTAAAGCAATGCTATAAACTCTTATTAAACATTAATAATAGTTGCCCTTTTTATATTGTTTTTTTCTTGTCTTGTCTATTACAATGAGTTAACTAACGTTCATTTACTATAATGATTATACTATTACACTTAGTAATCATATATAAGCATGTTATGACTCATTTTAATAAGTTTAATATATAAATTAAGATTAGACCCATATTAAATTATATCAATATCACTATATCTACTAAGATTGACTCATAATAATATATTAATATTACTATTAACTTAGTAATCATAATAATTAAGCATGTATAGACTCATTTAAAATAAAGTATTAATATTATTTAATTAAATATAGAACCATATTAAATTATTATCAAATACAATTATAATGAAGAATTGACTCATAATAAATATTAATATATACATAATTAATAGATTACAACCTTGTTAAACTATATTGTAAGGGTTTAATATTAACCATACACAAGATGATATTTTATGGATTTGAGTAAAGGTTTTGGGCTAAAAAAATTTTAAATTCTACCCCTATATAGAATTTATTAATTTAATAATATTAGTATGATAAATTTTAAATTAAAACCTATCACAATTTGTAGTTAATGGGCATTAAAGAATCACTAATATTTAAGATAATTAAATATAATAATATTAAGTAAATGATAATTTTATTAAACTTATCACAAATTGTATTAAATGGCATTATAGAATACTAATATTTATAGTATTATAATTTAATAATATTTAGTATGATAATTTTATTAAACTTATCACAGATTGTATTAAATGGCATTATAGAATACTAATATTTTTACTCTGATTCATTGATAATAATATTACTAAAAAAATTTAACTGTCCTAATATAGTTGTTTCTTAATCAATGATGGCCTTGATCCAATTTAGCCGATTATAATCGTTTTTTCATTGACCGTTAGAAGATCTACCATCCGTATTTAATGTGTAGCCATGATCTGATTTTTAACTTGTCCTGACGATGAATCACACTACACTTGTTGGTTCGAAACGACGAAGATTTTCTAATGTGATTTTTCCAAAAATATTTCTAAAAACTCTAATTAATTTTTTTTGACATTTTTTCCTTATTACCAATACTAAATATGAGCCACAACTACATCTTTCCTTTTATAAGCTTACAAAATCAAACTTCTTCAAATCAAATAGTGACATCATGATAATAATCATTTTATTTTATTAAATTCACAATAACACACAAAATATATTGTCTACATCTTAATGCCAAGAGGCCACATTTTCTTGCTCAAGTGCCATGACCCGTACAACATGGGGCATGTTGATGTCCTATCATCAAGTATTAACTTACAAGAAAAACATCTTAATGATAAGAAGCCACATTTTCGTGCTCTAACTGTCATGATGGTTACCATGCACAAGGATCCCTTTATATTGACATTTGTGGAGCATGTTCATTTCCTAATAGACTATGGAGCTTATGTGTTCAATTGCAGCAATCTCATTTGAACTCACTTCCCTCCTTGTATAGATAAAATTATTAGGGTCCAATTGTTGTCATTTAACCTAACATAATGGATATCATTTATAAATTATATGATAAGTTATTTTTAGTTTATATTAGATTTTCCATATTACCAATACTAAATATGTGCCGCAACTACATCTAAATCAGACTTATTATAATCAAATAGTGAGACCGTGATAACAATCATATTATTATTTTATTAAACTCACATAACACATAAAATACCTTGTATACATCTCAATGCAAAAAAATCACATTTTCTTACTCAAGTGCCATGTTGGTTTACTATGCATAAGTGCCCCTTTATTTTCATATCCATAGGCATATTTATGTCTAACATTATTAACTATTAACTTGCAAGAAAATAATATCTTTAATATCCTAATAAACAAAAGAAGTAAATAATATTACTACTAGTAGAGTTCAAAAATAGTTGATAGTTTAATAGAAAAAATAAACAAAGTAAATAATAATAATAGTGAAGTTTTAGAAATGGAAATGGTTGATAATTCATATATAAAAGAATCAAATGGCCATTAACTTGTTTTAAAGGGAATTGTAGTGCACCAAATACCTTTACTAAGTTGAGCATGAAATGTCTTTCGAACACATTCACTTAGTTAAAAGCAGTTTGACTCTACAAAAACAATCTTCTAGTTATTGGAAATAATTGTTTAAATAAATTTCCAAGTTAATCCTTAACATCTTATTGTACCATCAAAGCACAATAACCTATATATCAAGGTTGAAAATGTATTGTGTTAATTGGAATAGTACTCAATGTGCTTGAATTTGTTGCAAAACAATGAGACGTGATTAACCATAATCAGCATATCATGTCATTTCATTGAAATAATTAGTACAAAAGACAATAACATATATATCCCAGTTCAAAATGTATTGTGTTAATTGGAATAGCACTCAATCTGCTTGAATTTATTGTAAAACAACAACACACAATTAACCATAATCTGTGTATCATGTCATTTCATTAAAATAATTGTTCACTTAATACTACTGGCGACTTTCCTAAGACATAAATTACATCATTGTTGGCGTTAGGGTTATTCATTGAGTATGTTGTAAGAGACTCTTAAATGGTTGTGTTGAGAGGTGCATTTAACACCTCAGCAAAAGGGAGATGTGTAGTTCCTTTGATGTTTAACTTTGATTTGACATGTGCCTTTTAAAAATAAAAATAAAATATTCTTGATAATAAAAAAATTAATTTATACTTTAATAAATTTTAAAAACAAACAAACAAAAATGGATATAAATTTGGTTAGTTATGATTAAAAGAATATAAAACATTAGTAATGTCACTCTCATTATGCTTATTATTCATTTAGTTTTAATTTAAAGCACTGTAAAACCTCAATAATCTTATTCTTGATGTGCTCTCTTATTATTAATATTACAAAATGCTATAAAAAAATGTGGTAAAAACACTTCTCCCGCTTTCAACCATCAATAAACTATTTCAACCTCCATATTAAATAACATAATTTTATATAAGCATAAAGAGAGAAATAAAGTAATTAAAAGTAAAACACAAATCATATATTTACATTTGAACTTTTAATTGCTAACATAGAACTTAATAAACTATTTAAATATCCATGTTAATTAATATATTACAAAATCACAAGTATATATATGAGAAAAAAATAATAATAATGTTGACCATAATAGAATATTTCCATGCCTAAAGACAAAAAAGGTACTTGAAAAAAAAATCATTTTCTTAAAAAAGAGATGTATAATTCATTTAATTTTTAATATTAAAATTTATATAGCATTTAAAAATTATCATTAATATTAAATTCATATGGGTTAAAATAAAATATTTCAACTTAAGTAATATACATGTATTTTAAAAATATATTAATAATAAAAAACATTTTAGTGTTGATCTACAAACCATTTTAATGTAACTATGTATATTATATATGATTAACAAAATATATGCATTTATTATATAAAGCAGTTGAAAAAAAAAAAATCTTATGTTTAAAACATTTCAAATAGTCTTAATATTTTTCTGCGAATTTTGTTTAAAATTCATTGAAAAATTGTCGCAATTGTTAAGTTACACTACACAATCTCAATGCCCAAAGAGATTTTCAAAGCCTTATACATTCAAAAATACACTTTAAACAATCAAAAATTACACATGCTCTCATTATATATATACACTATAAGTCCATTTTAATGATGGATCTATCAAACACAAATAGGGACCAAATCTCTTGAAGTACAAACCTTTTTTCAAATGTTGAATTTTAAAAGAAATTTGTACTTCAAAATATTAGCATTTGATCCTTTGGGATGCTTCATAAATATATAATTAAAATAGATTAGGGATCAAATCTCTTGAAGTACAAACATTTTTTCAAATGTTGAATTTTAAAAGAAATTTGTACTTCAAAATATTAGTATTTCTTTGGGATGCTTGATAAATATATAATTAAAATGGATATATACGGATGACTAATGCATCATTTTAAAAATCTTTTTTCTCTTTGGTTTGGGGTACCTGCCATTTCTGGGCTCGTAACACTATGCCCTAACTTTACAAACTAGTAGGCTTTAAAAAACTCTCTTACAAAATAGGATAGGACTCTTAAATGGTGGCTCAGGCTATTACATTTAAAGAATTTGTTTCCCTTTTCTCTCGGTTACCTACAGTTTCTGGGTTTGTACCTATATGCCCTTAAAAATATAACTTTACATACGAATATATGAATTTTATGTGATCGCTAATAGACCTTGTATAGCGAAAACTTCGTATTTCCAACAATGTTCCCTCTGGCAAGTTTACAACACCCTGTACAAAATATATCAAAATCAACCCAAAAAGAAATATAAAGGATTAAGAGCTTATAGATGGACAACCCTTCTTAAAAACACCCTCGTTACGAAATCACTAAGATTAAAAACTTTCAGATGTACATGGACAAAACACTCATTAGGAAATTACTAAGAACTCAATGAAGTTGCAAGGAAACTTTAAATATCTTTCAAGAAGAATAATTGACGCGAGCAAAATGAGAAGACTCTGTATGAAGCAAAGGAAGGAGTATTCAAGCACTGGTGCCTAGGGCAGCTGGCAGGCGTTTTTAAAATGTTCTGGAACGAGTGGTTCTTCAAACTTCTAAATGTTGCACTGACTTACTTCCTATGAATTAATGGATTGTTGCGAGACTAAACAATCCTGCTAATTCGTCTTTTTGTTTATCTAATGTTTCCCTCTATCAGTCACATTTCAACCCATGGCCTACTACAGAAATTCGCAAACATAGCCTAACTGTTGCTATGAGTGATAACTTTCCACAGGTTTTGCATTAAAGAAAAAATAGTCTATCGCTTCTCTTCAAAATTGAAAGATTACCGTTGTTTGAAACTTCGATCTTCTTATGCCTTAGCTGAGATATGACAATGATATCCCGCAATGCTGGACATAGGAATTTTAAACTGTGTTTCACCTCTTGGACATGCATGTTAACTCGGTAACACATGTAGTAAGATACGTAGTAAGGGCAGAAACCAGTGAAAATATTAATAAATGTATCTAGAATACATATAATACTACTAATATAGATTAAATGTAACTTTTTTTTAAAAGGGAGGGGCTAGTTCCCAAGAGAAGCAGAATGGGGCCCTCTTTTATTACATTATGCTTGTCAGACGAGCTGACAAGTATCACATCATACATTACATTGGCAATGGATCACATTATACATTCAGCATGGAACCAGCATACAGCGGCAGCAGGGAGAATCGAAATATGTGACTAATACATACAATGACCAGCATACAACATCCACGCAAAAGATAATATATTTATCAACGAATCGGTGATAATAAAAATCAGAACATCTAGTACAACCCTCGAGGGTGGGTTTGGCCACCAAGAGACTTCTGCATATCACTAATATTGCTGGAATTATATCCAAACCCTGTACTTTTGAGCATTTCTTTGAACATCCTCATTTGAAGTAACTGCTTAAGAACATAAAATCAGTTCCTTGAAAGATATCTACCAGCAATTGTTTCATTCCAGACCAACATGTGAAGCTGTATATAATTTGTATAAAAACTTTAAAAAGGATTTCGATGGCTACTTTAAATGAAGCTGATAACAGTACAAGACGCCTGGAGGAGTGGATCTTCTATCCCCTGCCACTTGCAATCAGATTTGTAGACCCTTTATAGCCCTCTTATCAAGGGAGCATGCTACAACAATACATCTATAGTCTGGGAATTTATGACTTTCAGAATGCACTGAAGAGTGACCACCACCACCAATGCAAAACCCACCCACATCCGCGTAACATAGCAAATGATCTCCAATTCATTATCAAATGGAACAATCAGATCCAAAGGTTTAAAAAATACAAAAAAGGTAGCATCCAGAGACTAAAGGCAGTATATGCCTAGCCTCCCCTCATTCCTAACCAATAAATAATCGTGATCCTATCCATTGATGTAATAATATGCTTCAAAGTGCAGTAATATTCATTGACTATGGAATTATTTAATATTGTCAATACCCAAAAAGTCTCAACTCAGACCTTTTAATACTAGGTAATTACTTCACATGTTTTTGAAGTTTACTTAGGCAAAACTGTCAAATTTATGATCCCCGCTCAGCTCAAAACTCCTAAAACTAGGTAATTACAACATAAATTTCTGAGACAAACTTCCAATCTAGTATAAAAGGAGATGTTACAAAATATGATTCACCGTACAAGTAGGATCAAAAACACTGAAAGACGAGAGTCAAAAAACATTGTTGAGATTGTTGACTTGTGTCCATTCATAAAATGAGCAACTTGAGATTTACAAAGAATAAGGATAATGGCACCTCACTTTTCTCAGAACGGCAAGCTCTTTCAATTATTTGAGTGCAAGAGCACTCCTCTACTTAACAAAGCTTATTTCACCAGAACTTTGGCCAAAACTCTGTTTAGCAATCCATAAGACTCTTGACACAGTAAGTTCCAAAGAGAAACCATCCAATCATGAGAAGAGAGAAGAAAGATAACCCCATAAAAAAGGGCCAACCAGCCATAAGTAGGCCTATGCAGCTTACTATTATGAAAGGAGAAAATGATCTTACAATGGCCATTTTATTCACCCACTGGCCCCTGAAAATAATAAGTGTAGCCACATTGACGACGTTCCAACCAATGGACCCTCCATAAGAAAGGCGATTTAGACAATTAGCCACAAAAGAGTGACAGTTGCATGTGAAGAGATTATAAGATTTATGCTGGAAATGTTGTGTACTACTGTCGAGAGCATCATCCCATGAAACTGATGTCCCAAGTTCTGTATGTTTATATCCACTTTTGCAGGAGTGTCCAGATAGATGCATTGGGAAGCAACACTGTAAAGAAGACAGTTTGATTATATTCACAGAAGTATTGAACAAACATCCTACTCAAAAATTATTAAAAGAGCAATACAGAACAACTAATTATGAAATTAGAAACAGGTGCATACTTCACAGTACTACCAAGGATGACTGATTGTACCCCGTGATGCAAAGGAAAAAAAAAAAAATCAACAAATTCAGTAGCAAATGCGAACCTGTTGCTTGCTAAGTTGGATGTATCTTGCAACTGCACCAAATGCAAAGTCATCAACACTAACAAAGTTTGGCCCTGCAAAGTCTAAAATGACACCATCTTCCCTGCATATGCCCATATGACCAATGAATGGTGCTAACCATGATACTATTGGAAGGGGAGTCCATACTACACAACAAGGAAACCTAGCACGTTCAATGTCCACTTGAGCAACTGCAGGTCGCGGTGTAGATGCCGGAAGCAGTTTGTCATTAGAACACATCTCTTCATCCTCATCATGGGATCCTTCCATTATTCTGGTTAGTTTAGGCCCGAGGGATTTCTTTACTACTCGCTTTCCCAGCCTTCCTTCAATATAAACCATGCAAGTCCCTTCACAGATCAACATAAAACATATATCAATGCATTAGTTTCTTCACACTGATAATAACAGGTAAATAACCACAATACATTTCAGGTAATACTAGATCCACAAGCTACTATATTGGATGGGATATATCACTTCAATTCTAATGAATCTACAAGATGTCAAGAGCAATGGAATATTGTAGAATAATTGCGATATTCCCCTGGACACATCATTCTTTCCCAATTCCAACACAGCTTGCTGACTGTTTCTTAGACACCACTACCACTAGAACAGCCGATAAAAAGAGGCAACAAGCTGGTGCACTTCATTTTCAATGGACTCTAAGGAGATGCTGTCTTTAACAAAGTGAACATTCGACCTTGTAAACCCCAGTCAATATGCATTTCAACCCCAGGTCTCTAACCTGAAATCAAAGCACTCAACATTGAGAATAAATTGCTGTCACATTGAGCAATGCGAACCCAAGAGGCTAACAAGCCTTGTAATTTATATACGACACTCACAATGTGCATACGACACTCACATTGTGAAAATGTCTCACTTCAAGAAGTATGTACCTATACCTGACGATATTTGGCCATTATTTTAACTTTCAGACTGTATAGCAAGTCACAACCAATTATTAATTCACTCACATTAAAACCCACCTCAGAATGTTTGTAAAATGAAACAAAAGATAGTCAGGCTCAACAATGTGAATAAACAATGACGATAATGTCAATTATTTTACAGATATCTACATCAAGTCAAAAGAACTGTATGTTTATATTGACTTCTAAAATATTTTGTTTCAGATTTCAAGTGGCAACATCAATTTTACAATGATTGATATGAAAGATGTTAATCCAACATCAAATTGGATGTTGACCATGGGGAAGAAGAGACATCAAACCATTATTTTCAGAGTTGATGTGGTTGCGGAAAACAGCTGAGGCAAGGGGAAAAGGTGGGGCCTTCTGCTAGGCCTTAACCTTGATATATGTAATGTTCTCTGATATATCACATGACATTATGTTTGTTTTTGTTCATACCAACCTCCATGGTATTCCTTACATATCATGTACATAGTTATACAATTATGAACATCCAAATGTATTATTTTTGCATTATGTACAACATAATCTTCCGTATCAAACTTCAATGCGATATATTTATATTTTCCTGGAATTTTTGCATCTTCTATATCATTTTGTTTTGTTGAGTCAATCGTCAAATATTTGTCAAGAAATGAGTCATGTTTGGACCTTTGGCCAAAATGAATCTTGACTTGTGTTGAGTTTAATGATTTCATTGCCGGGTGAATTCCTCCCTCTAGTTTAATTGCTGGATATGAAAGTTGGCGACTATATTGCCACTTAGACACAATACTACCATGGATAGAAAAGAATACAAAGATTGACCAGAACTGAAACCTTATAAGAGTATTGCTATGATAAATGCCTTAGAGAGAGGCTTCTAAGTTCTAACATAAATAAGAATGTTGCCAAGTCCCACTAGTGCAATTGGGTTTCGAGGGTTTCAATTTGAAAGGAAGACAAAGTTCGAAACTCGAGATTGTCAGGAGACACCAAAAAATGCAGCCATGTTAAGGTTGGTGTGGCCCACGCCGAGTGTGATCCCCGAGTGATTCTGATAGCTTAGATGCCCCTCAGCCACAGTTTCTTACACCACAAGCTAGTCCTGCAAGTCACAGAAATGCTAGCAAGAAAAAAAAAAGAATGCTTCATTTCAATGAGTCTCAAAAACAAATAGCATCTTTCAAGGTGTCACAAATGTCATTGATGATAACAACCGTTCTTCACCCTACCATTGAGCATTGCAAAATTTGATGAATCAACCTTATCCCTTTCTCATTAACACTAAATCCATCACTTTTTGAGTGCTTAAAGAAACCCCATAAAGAGCAAGGAGAATAATCCTTTATTATTTAACTTTCAATTTCAAGTTCCAACATTATCCATTTCCTTTAACCATATTTCCTAAAGACCCTTTTCCATTCTAGTTACCAATCTTATTTATTTTTTATATTTTATATATTTTTGTATATTCTAGAGGGGGGTCACAAATGCCTTGCATCCTGTCATACCTTAAAACTTAAGTGATCTCCCCAGTCTTTCTAAAAATTTGTCCCTTTGTCTCCTAACTGTTGAATTTTTGTAGCTATGGTCAGTCTTCATTAATTGTTTTAGCCCTCAAAATATGAAAGAACTGATAAACATAAATATATACTTCAAGTCAGCTTCAAAAGAGGGAAATTGAATTTTTGAAATTCAAATAAATTGTCTCCACAAATTCAAGTCGGCCAGCCTACATGACACACCAATTCGGGCTCATGAGATGACTATATAAAGGCTACCCATCCTCCTCAAGGCACCAATTCGGATCACATATACTCGTCTTCTGTTCACATGAGGGAGTTTAGAAAAACAAATTCTGAGGCAGCAGACCGAGATTCTTCTTAGGCAGCAGATCGAAATCTTCTGAAGCATAGTTGACCAAATTTCTGTGGTTGTCTCAGCAGGCCGAATTTGTGTCTGGTTGACCAGGTTTGACCTGGGTATGTTTGTGGTCAGTTTGACCTTGTTTCTAACTGGAAATAAGATTGTGTCTCTTGTTGAATTGGACTAGTTCTCTAAGAAAAGGTTGCTGGGTTTTTCCCTTAGTTAGGATTTTCCCAAGGTAAAAGTTGTGGGTCTCGTGTTTGGCTGTCTCTTCATGATCCTACTGTCATTATTGTTTCACTGTTGAGATTTTGTGTAATTGCGTTATTGCTTAATGATACATGTGACACAAGAAGAATTGGCTAAAGAATCATTAGAAGTAATTATCATATTAGAAAGTCTTGAGAAATCAACACTAACTACTATGAAATATGGATTTCAATAACAAGCTATAAGAGACCTCTTTGCTAGTCAAAAATCTTACATGAACATGATGGATGAAAAAATAAATCAAGCTAATGTCCAAAAATGACCAAATTAGGTCAATGGGACTCGAAATTACAACAAACTACAGTGGTGGTACAAGAGTGCCTAAAGCATCTCCCAAAAATCTAGAATCTAGATTATTAAGGGCCCAAAAAAATTAGCAAAGAACAAAGCCATAATCCCAAATAATTAAACGCCAGAGAAAAAAGTAGAGGCCAACCCTCTGTGATAGGAAAAGAAAAGAATAAAAAAACTCTTATAGCAAAAGAGGTTTGGCTAGATCAGAGACAAAGGCCAAGAAATGTTGCCCACATTTCAAACACAGTATGGGTCAACTTAAGACGATTGCAAATGCTTGACCAATTGCACAATCTTCATCAAGATTAATATGATAACTAATATTGTTCATCCAAATGGAACCATGAACGCTAAAAAATTGGATGCTTGCCTTCAAACCCTAGATGTAACCTTACTACATATAGACACTCAAGTTTTCACCTGCTAACAAGCATACATTAGAAATTTGGAGTGCAGCAATCATTAGAAATTAGTGATTAAATGATAATTCTACTCTTTTACGTATATGAAGGAACTCACCAAGCAATGGCCCCACAAAATCAAGTCTACTTGTGCAACACTACATTGAGTATCCAACACCACCATGTTTAAACTTGAAGTTTAATACCCAAATGATGTTTTGTGGGGCTCAAGTTTATTGGACAGATTTTTTCTCATATTTAGCATGAGCTAGACCTACTCACAATCACTTCTTTGAAGCAAGATTTTCGATTAGACTTGAAGATGGACAATGGATCACAAGAAAGGCCTTCTAAGTTACAATAACATCAATTGCAATCAATCCTTCTAATCAATCTTCTTCATCTTCTTACTCTTTCGTTTCAAACAATCCACAACAAAAGATATCTCTTATTCCAAAAAATCATTCAAAAACGTACTAGCAATGGTCTAATAAAATATGACAATTATCATAAGTTTTGTGGTCAATCTCAGGAAGAGTTCATTGAGCAAAAAGCACTCGAAGCACACGCTATAGTGGCCAAGCACAAAAATTCTGTTTGAATTTTCGAGGAAACTAATTCCAATTTAGAGAACTTTGATTAGGCCCCTTTAAAATTTAAATAGGGGCATTAAATTAATCCAAATGGTGAAGCCAATACTACCATGGGCCCAAACTATCAACAAAGTAATAAACATAAGTGACCCCTAACACACTAATGACCAATAACCATTAACCATTTTTAACATCCAAAACAAACATAATAAATGACTCAAATAACCATAATTATTCTAACATTCCCCCCTTGTTTATTTAAGGTATGACAACTTAGAGCTTATCTCAAAATATAAAATATGGGTCTTGATTGCCACTCTGGGCATTAAGTACTTGTTAACAAGCCTTTCTTCAATAGCACACACAACCAATAATCTTTAATGCAAATTTCAATCCAAACATTTGTAGGTCTTCTCACCAACCTTCGTAAGTCTTCATGTTACCTCCTTATGCAACCTCTTGCTGAAATTGTAATTAGTGTTGGTCTTCATAATTTAATAAAATGTAATTTTTATAATTGACATATTTATTATATTCATTATTATTATATTTCATTTTTGGGCATGCTCAACGAGGCAAAAAGAGTCAAAATAATTTGTATTTGAGTCATGTCCCATTTGGACATTTGAAAGAAAAGGAATGTGAAATTTATTTTTGAGTCAAAGAGTCAAACAAAGACCAAATCAGCCTATGTAGTGGCAATTCGACCCTCCTAGAAAGTTATATATAAGAGCCAACTCGACCTCTTGGATTCATTTTTCACTCACATCACATCAATCATCGATTTATGTGCCTAATCAAGAAGAAAAAGAGTCGAAATCAAAGGAGAGAGAAATCAAGTTTTCTGCCTTGTTTATGCTCACACGTGAGAAGATTCTATGGCATTTCTAAGGTAATTACAGGGCCAAATTTCAGCCTTCACTACAAGTCCGAAAATTTTGTGATTTTGACTAGATTTCAAAGAGTTTGACCAACATTGACTTTCGTTGACTTTGCCTTGTTGGAGGAGACTTCGAAGAGGGTTGACTTGGGATCCTTGTGGCAGTTTTGATCTCGGTCTCAGGTCTTGGATATCTCATTTTGATCTGATTCTATAAGAGAAGGATTGTTGGGTTTTGCCCTGACTTGGGGCCTAAATCTTGGTGTCTATTGTTTTTCTTGTGATCTTTATGTTTTGCACATTTGTATAATTGAGTGATGAAAAAGATAATAAGCCAACTAACATTCACAAGTAATTACCAAGTTAAGAAAAATCAAGCATTATCTTCTAGCACTTGGTTTCTCAACATTACTACCCTCTATGGATTTTCAAACCAAACTTTGCTTGTATTTCCTTTAAGGGCAACCACCCCTTGCAAGAAATCATCATTTGGGAGTCTCAAATAATAAGCATCATGTCATCCAAGCATTAAGCCAAATAAAGACGCCACATTAACTTATCAAGTGCTATAGTTCACACGAGTCAACACTTAACTTATCGAGTGTAATAGTTCACACATGAATCAACACTTGTTATGCAACCATCTCACAAATAGATAGATCAACGACTTAAAAATTATTCTCTTCGAGAAGGAAACCTCCTTTACATTACATAAATGAACAATTCCTGGATGATTCAAATGACAAAACCTCATTTCTATATATAGCCTAAGGGATCACAATATAATGAGAGCCTACATAACAATAATAATGTAAGGGCACAATAATAACAATAGTGGGCTTCTATGGAGCACAATAATAACAATATTGGGACTACATGGGCACAACAATAACAACAAGGGGGTTACACTAACAATAACAATAAGGGGCTACACTAGTATTATAAGGACCTAACATGCCCCTCTCCTTCAAAAAAGTGTTGTCCTCAACGCTTGAGTAGTTATGGATGCTTCTGTATAAAATACTCATCCTCCCATGTGAAATCTTCAGCGAGTAAGTTCTTCCACTTGATGAGATCCTCTGAAATCGATCGATTTTGTAGCTATTGAGTTCTTGTTTCTGTGACTACTTCAGGTTCCAATATCATTTTTCTTCCTTGTCAAGTTTTGGCAATATTGTTTGAACTGGGAGCTTGTCACCTATAACCTTCTTTAAGCATGAAACATGGAAAAATGGGTGAACTCGAGAAGATGCAAGCAACTCCAATTTGTATGCCATAGTACCAATCTTTTGCAACACCTTGTAAGAACCATAGTACTTTCATCATGATTTATTATCCTTCTTAGCTTGCTTGAGGGACATTTGTTTGTATGGTTGTAGCCATAAAAATACCCAGTCGTCTACATCAAAACTTCTTTCGCTGCAATGTTGATCTGCATGTTATTTCATTCAATTTCGCACCAAACTGAGGTTATCCTTTAAGAGTTGGAGAACTTGTTGTTGATACTCGATGTGATCTTCCACTGCTTGAACCTTAGAATTTTCTCTTAAAGATGATGTGATGGACGGTGGATGATATCATAAAGTGCCATTAATGGGTCATTTTTGTTGCAGTATGGAAGGAAGTGTTATCCCACCATTCAGCCAGAGGTAATCACTTGACCCATTATGTTTGTTTATCATATACAAAGCAACGAAGATATCCTTCCAAACATTTGTTCACTATCTCAGTTTGCCCATTAGATTGAGGATGATAAGATGAGCTATGACCTAATTGAGTACCTAGACAATAGAATAATTCTGTCCAAAAATTTCCAACGAAAATGTGATCTTTGTCACTTACAATAATCTTTGGGTTTCCATGTATCTTTTGAATTGTTCCCATAAATGCAGTAGCAATTGTACTGGCTTTAAATCGATGAGATAATGCACAAAAGTGTGCATACTTGGTAAGTCTATCAACTACCACCATGATGACACTCTTTCCTTCGGACTTGGGTAAACCTGTGATAAAATCCATTGAAACCTCCTCCCAATGTTGACTTGGAATGGATAAAGGTTGTAACAGACTCCGTGTCTTAATTGTCTCAAATTTATTTTGTTGGCAAACCAAACATTCCGCCACAAACTTTTGAATATCATATTTAAGGCCACCCCAAAAAAAATCTTGCTTGACCCTGTGATAAGTTTTTAAAAATTCTGAGTGCCCTCCTAAGGGAGAGGTGTGCAATTCCAAAATAATCTTTTGTTTGAGTTGGGAATTCTTACAAATATATAACCGATCTTTGTACTATAATGAAACATTTTTCCAACTAAATGTATCAGATGTACTGGTATCTTGCTGCAACTTTTGAATGAGTGTCCACACTTGATCATTCTTCTATTCATCCCTTACTTCAGTTATCCAATCTAGTTGGATAAATAGAAATGGCACAAAGCAATGCTTCCACATCCTCATCCTTTCTTGAGAGTGTATCTACAACAACATTTTGCTTCCCTTTTGTAGATGATTTCAAAGTCATAACCCAACATCTTTGTGACCCATTTTCGATGCCCTTCTGAAGATAACCTTTGTTCCAAAAAGTATCTAAGACTATCATGATCTGTTTTTACCTTGAAGTGTCTTCCCATTAGGTAAGGTCGCCATTGCTTTAGTGCATGTAGTATTGCCAACATTTCCTCCTCATAAATAGGTTTGTGTAAATGCATTTCTTTGATTGGAAGACTTTCAAAAGCAATGAGTCTTTCTTCTTGCATTAAAACAGCACCAATTCCATTTCCTGAGGCGTCACATTCCACAATAAAGGTTTTTGTGAAGTCTAGCGTAACTAAGACCGGTGTTTGGCACATTGCCTCTTTAAGATGTTCAAAGGCCTTAGTTGCTTCTATAGTCCAAGAAAATGCATCTTTCTTCAAGTATGTTGTTAGAGGTGCTACTATTCTCCCATAATTCTTAACAAACTTGCGATAATACCCTGTCAACCCAAGAAATCCTTGCAGATGCTTTATGGTTGTGGGGATTTTACATTCCTTAATGGCTTTAATTTTGTTAGGGTCTACCTTGTCACCCTCATGAGATAATATATGACCCAGATATTCCACCTCTTGTACTCCAAAGAAACATTTGGAGGTTTTTGCTTATAATTGTTTCTCCTCCAATATTTTGAGTACCCTGTCAACATGTTGAATATGATCCTTCCAAGACTTGTTGTAGATTAGTATATCATAAAAAAATACTAACACAAATTTTTCTAAGGAAGGTTTGAAAATGGAATTCATCAAACCTTGAAATGTAGAAGGTGCATTGGTAAGGCCAAAAGGCATGACCAAAAATTCATAATGACCCTCATGAGTTTTAAATGTTGTTTTCGAAATGTCTTCAGTCTTCATTCTAATTTGATAATATCCTGAACGGTGAAGTAAATTGCTCCATGTAATTCATCCAATAATTCATCAATGACAGGAATGGGAAATTTATCTTTAATTGTGAGCTTGTTGAGCTCCCTTTAATCCAAACACATGCACCATGATCCATCCTTCTTGTGCACCAATACTACTGGAGCAAATAAAGAACTTTGACTAGGTTGAATTATACCGATTTCTAGCATTTCTGCAACCATACGTTCAATTTCACTCCTTTGGGCGTAGGGATATCTGTAAGGCTTGATGTTTGGAAGAACATTTCCTGAAATCAAACAAATAGCATGATCGTGATCACGAATAGGTGGGAGGCCTTTGGGAGTCTCAAATACCTTGGAATGATTGTCTAGGACTTTTTGGAGATCTAGAGAAATAAATGATTTCGATGTTTGAACTTCTAGTGAGCATAATTGTGCAATTACGCCCTGTTGTTCTTTCTTGAGAAGCTTTGTCATGCCATTAGAGTTTATTATCTTTCCTTTTTTCCCTACAATATGCCTTAATTCAACTTTCTTTCCTTCCCAAAAAAAATTCAAGAAAAGTCCTTGAAAATTAAAGTTATGGTACCCAAAGATTGTAACCATTGGACTCCCAGTACAACATCAACACCACCCATTGGAATGGAAAGCATTGGACTATTCAATACATATTCCCCCATAGTTAGCTTGATATTATGGCACTTTCCAGAGCAATTTATAGTTCTTCCATTTGCAACCATCGATTTACACTCTAGTGCTGGATATAGGAAGCAATTCAATTCCTTGTCTACCTTACAATGAATAAAATTATGAGTACTACCCGAATCAATCAGCACTATTACCTTTTTCTTCTTGATATGTCCTTCTATCTTGAGAGTTTGAGGAGTGGTAATTCTTGCCAATGCATTACAAGATACAGTGGGATTCATTCCTTCTTTCTCTAGGGTTGGTTCCTGGAGTATATCCTCTTCTTTTGAAGTTTCTTGTTCCTTTTCTTCCTCCTCTTCACAATTTATGTAAAACAATTTACTCTCAGCACATTTATTACCTATAGTGTATTTGCTATCACAACTGTAACAAACTCGTTTTGCTCGTTTTTCTTCCAATTGTTGTGGCGTCAACCTTGTAGTTTGTGGAAGGCTAGGAGCAGCAACACTTCCATCTTTATAGTTGTGAGTGGTAGGCTTCCTTGTTGCCATAATTTTGCTTTCAATTTTTCTTGCCAACATAAATGCCTTCTCCAGTGAATCAAATTCCCAAAGGTGAACCTCATGTTGGATGTTATCCTTTAAAATCTGTATGAAGACATCAATCCTATGCACCTCTGGAATATCATTTACCCTTATATTCAATTTTTATAAGTCCTCAATGTGCTCCGCCATTGAACCCTTTTGTTTGAGATTTATCAATTAGCTAAAAAAGGTGTTGTTCTTTGTATCATCATAATGTGCTATCATTTCCTTCGTAAAAATTGACCAAGTGACAAGTGGTTTACGAGAACAAAGTCATCGATACCATACAAACTGATTGGGTTCCAAATATAAAGTTGCAACGCGTACCTTTTATGTGTGATGCACATTATGGAAATCAAAATATTGTTCCATCTGTAGTATCCATGTTACCGAATCCTTGCCATAAAACATACTCATATCGATCTTTGGAATATGGTGGGTCTTCAATCCCATGTTAGAGTCTATGAAATCATGATTAACATTTTTTTGTTCTCATCATGAGCTTCATCTAGTACCTTTTTGCCATTAGGAATCATTTCTTGTGGCAACTTTGTCAAACCTTCCTTCAAACTTTCCAACTCTGCTTTTAAACCATTCTTTAAATATTGCATGTCTGATTTTAAACCATTCTTCAAACCATCCATCTTAGCTTCCATTTCATTTTTGGTTACTCTTTGCAAGAGCGAAATTTGTTGCACTTGGCCTCGTAATTTTGATATGTCATGTTGCATTTCTTCCTCTTCTTCATGTGCCATAGAAGAGCTTTTTGGTTGCTTGTTAGGTGTGTCCATTTTTTGTTTCGCAGCATTTTGAAATCAAACAATGATATATATGTTTCACTATGCCCTTTGAATCACTTCAAACTAATTTTTCAAAAAGTTATGCAAAATTTAAAAAATACGACCTATTTCTTGCTTTTTAGGAGCTAAATATTGCAATTGTTGTATCTCTATAATTGTGAATCTCCAAGATCTGAAATTTTCACCTATACTGGCCCTCTGAGTCTACTTTCCAACCCAAAAAGTTAGACCAAGATTGGATTCTTCAAGAAAGATTTATGCCTAATCTCCCACAATGCCCCGATTATAGACTAGTTCACTGGAACGAACTTGCACGAAGTGCCACGTATTAGTGTTTCAACCTTCAGCCCTAAAAATGATACCCAAAAAACTACAATCCATCCACTTTCCATCATATTTTACGAAATCCAAATCTCATGCTCAAAAGAGAAAGTTATGACGATTTTACCTAGGTCACTTCTTTGAGATGGAATTCTGGAGCCTACAAAAACCCTAACTTCCTCTAATCATATCTCTGAAAAAATAGCGAGACAAGATCTGAAAATCGTACACAAAATTCACCAAGATTTTGGCTCCACGTGATTGCAATTTCAGCTTCTGAACTTCGTAGAAAAAAAAATTATAGTGAAAATGCCACAACGATCTGTTTGAAACAATGAAACCCTAGAATCCAAAGCTCCAATACCAATTGTTATGCAACCAGCTCACAAATACATAGATCAACGACTTAAAAATTATGCTCTTCGAGGGGGAAACCTCCTTTAAATTACATAAATGAACAATTCTTGGATGATTCAAATCACAAAACCTCTTTTATATATATAGGAGTGTAAGGGGTCACAATATAATGAGAGTCTACATAAAAATAATAATGTAAGGACAACCCGGATGCGAGTGTCAATAGCGTTAATTAGGGTGATAAGACGGACCACCGGCGGACAGGAGAGCCATATGGCTACCTGCATTGTCCCGCGCGCCTACCTCAGACGAATTCATAACACATTGCAGAAGATAATAAATGACCCCGAAAGTTGTGACACATTCACCTCCCTCGTAGCCATGGCCCCTGCAAATCGATTTGCAAATCCTGCTCTTCTCCATGGCGTCTGCCCTCCGCAAGCCGCTGAACTGTGTATTCGCACTGCAGCAGGCAGTCGTTGCTTGATTCTTCCTTGCCTGGATCTTGGCAATGGTTTCCATTTCTCTCATTCCAATCTCTGTATTTTAGACCAAGCCTCAACCTCCCTTGCTCACTCTCCACGTCGCTATACCTCCAACTCCTTTGTTGTCAACATAACTTACAATTCTGCTATGGCTCGCCTCAGGCATCGCATGCGCAATAGGCGTGGAGGAACCTGTGGAGGACTCATCTGCGCGTAGGCTTTGACCAGCTCTGTCTCAGATTCCCCAGACTCATCCACTGAGATGCCCAATCCTCTCATCTACCCCTCTCAATGCTGCCCGAATACCCGAAGTGGCAGAGGTAGGAGAGACAGTGTTGTTCACTCTGCGGATTTCCCTCTTCCTCCTTATCCCGCCCCTCACAACACTCAATTTCGCTTCCGTAGTACCTTAAATGGCCTACAATCACTGCCACTATCACAATTTCCTTTGCGGAAGAGCCTGAGCCACAAGCTCCTTTGTCTAGCCTCAGGGACAACCAAAGCGGGGAGGCTCCAGGTTGTTGAGGAATCAGCATCCCTGGCAACAAGCAAGAAAGTTAAAGCAGAATGGCTCTGCATGGCAAGGCTAAAGCTGGCGGTTCATCAACTAAGGACGACAAGCATAATGGCACAAAAGCTTCGGGCAGCAGGCAGAACGACACTTCTAAGAGGCAAATGGGCACAAGTGGCGATGAGGAGGCTCCTCCAACTCAGAGACGTGGCATGGCTGAAGCAGATGATGACTGGCACCAATTTGCGTGCAGGATTGAAGAGGAACCAGCCCCGAAGGAGCCACCGGCTTAACACGTGGCCTCTTGAGAATGCGTCCTGCTGCCAGGTGGATGTGTCTCACTGTTTTTTTGGTTCTGGATGTGTCTCTGTCTTCTGGCTGAGTCTCTGCTAGGTGGATATGTCTCATTGTCTTTTGGATGTGTCTCTGTTTTTTTTGGTTTTGGAAATGCATTTTCTCTTTGTTTTTTTCTTTTGGAAAAACAAGGTATACTCGACTATGGTTTTTTTCTAGTTCAACGGGCTAGTTTCCCCCATAATGGGGGTAGTCTTTATGGCTTCTTGGACTAGTTTCCCCTATGTAGGGGCAGTCCAAAACAAATAGTTTCAATTTTTGATGATGATAGATGATCAACAACTCTGAGGCCATGTCTTTCTGTAAATTTTTTTGTACCATATCAATAGAATAATATTACTTAGAAAAAAATAATAATAATGTAAGGACACAATAATAACAATAGTTGGCTTCTATGGGGCATAATAACAATATAGGGACTACATGGGCACAACAATAACAATAAAGGGGCTACACTAACAATAACAATAAGGGGTACACCAGTATTATAGGGACCTAACAACACTTAAATTATTGAATGCAGTAATTCACACATGAATCAACACTTTACTCATCAACTTTACAAGTACAATATGCACCATCCATCTACTTTAAAAAACTCCCTTAATGGGAAAAAAAATCCCAAAAAAAAAAGATATTGCACTTGTTGCCTCAAAATCTAGCAAGTCCTATAGAGGGTAACCTATAAGGCAAGATCCAGACTAAGGGACTACAATGAGGTGTGGCCCACTGTCACCACAGCCATTACCTCTTGCTCTTTATGGACTTTCACCAATGGGAAGCTTCCCTTCAGGGAGGTCACCTATGAGAAATATGTTAATTTCAAGGATCAAGGTGACAAAGGAAGATTATAGAGGACAAGGCTCAAAAAGCTAAATAAGGCAACTCAAATCCTCTAATAAGGCCTTATTAGCGCACAATTGATATAGGGCTTGAGAGATAGCAACACAAATGCACTAGCCTAGAATCAAGAGGCCAAGAAAAGGTTTCCCACAATTAATACTAGTAGTTAAGAGGACCAAGAAACCCAACAAGCCTCTAAGTTGAAGCCTAGGATACACTAGGGTTTCCAAGGCAAAATCTACCTAGGGCAAGACATATTAGCCTTAAAATGGATAGATTGGCCATTAAAGGGAGTTGATGTTGGGCAATCATGACTCCTTATATTGTAGAATCTTTCCATAAGGCCAAATTCCCTCTTTAGGTCAATTCGTGCCCTAGCCCTAGCTAGTGACTTGACCTTAAAGGGACTAAAAATTAGAAAAGGAGAGCAAAATTGAGGATTAAGGTTAAATTTGTGTATGATCACCAAAATGGCAAGGCCAGTGCCTAGTCCTTGGGATGATGGAGTTTATAGAGGTGAAAGATTGGCTAAAACTTGGTAAGGATTAAGAGAATTTTGAAACCCTGGCTCAAAATCCTAGCTATTACGTTTGTGAGGGATCAAGGTCACTTGGTAGAGTTATACCAAAGACACACCAAGGGGATTGCCAATCACATTTCCTACATGAGTAATGTATACAATGACATTATCTAGATTTTATACAATTGATCTTCAATAATAAATGGCACAATAGAAAACCCCTAGATAACAATGCATTCCATACATTAAACACAATAGAGATTTCTCAAATACAAGGCTTACTTACAAGACAAAATGCATTAATAATCTTTTCTTAATCCAAAGTATCATCTCTAATGCCAAGAAATAGCTCCAATATGCCAAAATACACCATGACTCACATCTCAACAAGAATTCACAAGGTTGAAATCTTTAACAAGGCCTGAATTATGTCACGAATGATGATGATGAGATATAATGATCCTCTCCTCTATTTATATGAGGAAAATGACTACTAATTAGATTAATAACACCCCTAAAACAAGTTTGATGCCACATTGTACTTAGGTTACAAGACAACTCACCAACTTTATGCAAATATGCCTTAATTAGCCCATACATGTGAGTTGTAAGCCTTCTAGGACCGATGTCATCCAATGAAAAGGCTCTAAGTGGCATGTCCAAGGCTAATGAGGGGTCCAAGGTGGTGTAGAAGGCTGAAGCATGTCAAGTCCATGATTTGAGGGTTGGCTCTCAAATCCACCCCACTAACTCTTGTGGGGACTCAAGATCCAACTAGGGCACCATAAAGTGGTCGCCATGGGTCGCCAACAGCTTAAAGTGGTCTCCTCTGCTCTAGTGTTGAGGGCTTCTCAGGTGAAAAAAACCCTCCCTAGTCTCTCATGGTGAGACCATCCTCATCTGGGCTTTGAATCGGTTTCCCATCCATCAATTGGTATCAAGGTTGTCCTGGGGCATGTTGGGTCCAATGGTGTTATCCTAAAGAGTCATCAAATCTGGTACAGAGTGATCCAACATCCTGGTGCAGGAGGTGTCCTGGGACATGTGTCATCCAATGTTGTTGCTAGTAGGCCCAAGAGTCTCAATACTTCACCTGTTTGTGCCATCATACTTCTCTAAAGGGCTTGGGTACCTATGGAAAAGGTGCCCAAGACTTGGGTTGTTGAACCACCTAACAAGAACAACATAAATTCTATTAGGAAATTAGAAAGGCAAAAAGATTTTCTTATGTTGATAATAACTTGCGATATTATTATGTTCTTATTAACTTCTTTATGTTCTTCTTCTCCTCAAGCAATCATCAAAGAAAAAACACGAAGATCAGGGACACCAGAAGTAGGCACTCAACCAGGGCTAAAACCCCTTTATAGGGGAAAATCCAGTCAAAAACTCTCCCTTCAGTGGATTCAAAATGAGATAGACCAAGACCTTAGACCTTCCTCCTCCACCAAGTCAGCCTTCCAAGTAGATTCAATGAACTTTAGTAGTCTCTTCTTATCCAACAGCTTCAGCCTAGTAATAACCCAGAATTTCGGCTCCCCAGCAACTCAGAATTTTGGCCCAGCTTCAGCACTGCAATTTCGGCCCCTCCAGCAACTCAACGACTTCACACGTGTGAGAGAGAGAGAGAATTTCGACTTCTTGTGCTTGATAGAGACCTCCTCCTTTGCTATCCTTTTCCTTCTTATCCCTTGAATTTCGCACTTTTCCTAGCCCCAAAAGTTGCAGATTGAACTTGATGAGTGAGTATATCAAATGAGGTCGAGTTGTTGCCTTTATAAAGGTGTTTTTGCCCCTCAGTTTAGGCCGACTTGTCCAGTTTTGAGGTTGACTTGGTGGAGGAAGCCTAATTGACCCAAATTACATTATAATAAATTTCTTTCTTGACAAATAGAACCTAAGAAGGGTCCTTCACATTATGACATGGATAAGCATACTTGACATAAACCCTAGAAGCCTTCAATGGAGGCTTTGACCTAAAAAACATTGACCCAAGTATGAAATCCATGCTTTAATAAGTCAGTTTCTTTAATAATTATATTTTATTTTTCTTTCTTTTGACAAATACATTACATCATGACTCAAATACAATTATGAAGACTAACACTTGTTACATTTTTCAACAGATTCTAGTGAATGCAACCAATCATCGGGACAAAGATCATTAATGCATCTAAGTGAACTAAACTAAATGCCATGGACTATTTAATACTTCAAACAAGGATCCCATTCCAAAATCAAGACATTTATATTGCAATGGTGTTTTCTCCCTAGGTAAGGGTGGTTGGAGGCCAACCCTATTAGGTGTTTCTAACCCCTAAGGGGAAGTAACATTTCCCTTGTCCATCCTTCAAAAGACCAACTGATGGGTGTGTCCACATTCTAAGTGTATAGATGTGAGGAGGGAGCATTTGTTGATGCATGAGATACCAACTCAACCTTTGTTTTTCCACCCCTCTTGTGCGCCTTTTACTTCCTGACTCTTCTTTGTATTACTTTTTATAGCTTAAGGGTTAGAGCTTGTTTTGTATGATGTAGCAATTGTATTACCCATAAGTTAGTTTATCACTCATCGAGGTTGGGACAAGCACGGGTTCCTTCTTTTGATGTGATGGAGCAATAAATGCTCAGGAACCAAGTGATGGCCATATGAGTGAGGTAGAGCTCATGCGAGGCTTTTACCCACGTGCTAACCTTTATGTCCCTGGCCATCTTTTACATTTTGATTTTTCTTTCTTTCATTTGTTGTGGCCATCATATGCTCTTTCTGTTTCTTTTAGTTGCATCAACCTCCTAGCGCAAAGTTTTCGCGCCCTACCCAGGTATGTTGACATATGGGTGCCAAATCCCAAAGAGTCAATGACAAGTTGAACCTAAAGAATGGAGGTGAGATATGGGCTTGTAATGTCAAATGGAAGGTGTTAAGTATGATATATTGGAAGATGGAACTGCGCTATCTCAATCAGGGCTTCCCAAGTAGTGTCCCTTTTATACCCAAAGAGCCTTAAGGGAGGTATTGGACTAGAATCAAAGATTAACCCCCCAAGAAAGGTGAGAACACAAAATCACGACCAGAGTTTGTCAAACTTCCAGATCACCCCATAATCTACAAATGCCCAAGAACAAACAAGTATAATCACCCGACTGCAAAATGACCGCAGTACCTTTTAATTGGAGGCCTACCTTTGTTTGTGCTCATGTCGGATGGGTGAGAAGCAAATGGCTAATTCAAGTGGTGGAAATATATGGCATATCATCAACTAGTGGTGGCTATCAGGCATTGTTAGATATCTGGTTGCCTAGTTGGTTGTCATGAATAGTTTTTTCCTATGGGGTTACCCATTTTGGTGGGTAATAGCACCATCATAATCCTTGAAAAATTCCAAGCAATTTCAAAAAATAACACAAAAGAATGGGTGTAACATCCCGAAGGCATGCCCCTTGAGAAGATATTATAATAGCAACAACGACAAAAGCAAGAACCCAAATTTAGGCCCCTTTGCTATGCCACAAGATATCTTCAAAATACAGTACAGTGACTCAACAGTTTTTGATCAAGTGACTTCAAATTAAACACTTTCCCTATATAGAATTCCAAGGTGGTATCTCTCAAGAATAATGAAACTCACACAACCTCATATGTTGTAAAACATCTTGTGTATCTCCCCAAGACTAAAAGAATAATTGTCCACATAATAAATGACATCTTATATTGGGGCAGTAAATGCAACTTATTAAGTCGCAATTTTCCAACCATACATCATTCAACATAGTATTATTGCCATTCTTCCTCCCACTTGTTTTAGCCTCTCCCCACATGGGTTAATCCTAAATACAACCATAGGGCACAAGGCATCTCCAAACTCGTTCTTCAATAATCGACATATCTCACATTTGCAAGGTGGAAGAAATCCTTCCTAACATCACACTTATAGGTAGCTAGAGAGGTATCATGGTTGCTAATAAAAATTTATACCTCCCTATGAGTTATAACTAATTCTAAGCACCATCTAATCCTACCAATGACATTCGGCTTCAGTGCAATATTTAGTGCATGCACAAAATATGGGGATCAATATATATGTGTACAACCTTATACCCTGACCAAACCAATAACATGACTACAAAACAAGTATGTGCTACATCTGTGACAACCTCTACCACAAGTGAGGGTGCAATCTATTCAATGGCATTTGAAACAAGCTCAAACTCAAAAATTGAATATTTATGCTTTCCAAAGCAATAAATTGTTTCAAGGACCAAGGTACTTACAACAGAGATTACAATAATGTTTTTGAGTTGGCAACAACCAATAATTATCCAACAATCCATAACAATCTTGCACACTACCCTCAACTAGACATCTCTTCCATAAACACACTAACCTTAGGATTTGTTCGTCCAAAAATAATGCCAAATTTATTTTTATTCTAACCTAGTTCACTAAATGAACGCCCTATAATTAAAATATTTCTAAAAACCTCCTTATAAAAGAATGGAGGGCAGCATGCAAGGTAATAAAATTGGCAAAGAATTTTTTACAGCTATATTTTTAGCTTATTCATAGAGTTGTGAGCTGCAATTCTATCATTGTCTATATAATAGCTTCCTTTTACTATCTAAAACAAAACAGAAAACAGTAATTGCCCAACCTTGTTAGAGACTTCAATTTCTACTTCATTCCTACAAAACATGGTGACTCTACACTGACTTGAGGATGCAAAGTGGCATGCCTGGAAATTTGTTTTTGGTATTTGCTGACCATTTGTGACCTAAATATTTTGGCCTTTTCATGTAAGATTACTTTTGGGCATGCCTCAACCCCACTGCCAATGATGCTCAAATCGAATAGCTCCCAAAAACTGTCATCACTATAAAAATAAAATAATAATTTGTGTCTTGCCACTATTGATAGCTTATTATTTTGTTTATACATACAAAAAATGATTTGCTTAGCTAATTTCCCTGTTCCCTTTAATTGTAGGATTTAAAATAGACATGAGGATCTATTTCCAGCATCACTTCCACCACTTTGATTTTCCAATTTATATTTCCTCTTTTTCACTGCTAGAAGAGTTACTGATTTTGCCTTTGAAATTTGGGTTAATTTGAATGTAAAGTTTTAAGAAATCCAGTTTGGTTGAATACAAGTTACTTGGATAAAACAGGATAAATTTGGAAGTTTCAACTTTGAAGGCAGCCTGAAAATATAAAATGAATTCCAAAAGTCAGATATTTGCACAATGTTTCATGAAGTATAATGGACATGGGTAGAAACCTCCCCATTAGAGAATTTTTGAGGTCTAAAATGGGCTTCCCAAGGAATATTATAAAATAATAGTGGAAATAATAAAATAATATTAGATTACCTCATCAAGTTTTGAAAAGAAAAAGGAAAAAACTATTTTTCAACTTATCTCCCTATGATTTTACTAATATTTCAAGCAGAATACTCGTTGGATGAATAATTTAATTTTGCATCCAAGGAGTACTCATGTTGCATACTTTCAATGGACCCTATTACACGAAAAATGTGAAATACATGAAAAAACGTGATTGTCTACTACACGAAAAATGTGAAACACATGAAAAAAACGAAAAATGTGAAATACATGAAAAAACGTGATTGCAATCACGGTTTTCATGTATTTCACATTTTCCGTGTAGTAGGGTCCATGGAAAGTATGCAACATGGCTACTCTTTGGATGCAAAATTAAATTCTACATTCAAAGAGTTTTCCCGCTCAAAATTTGAGTAAAATTGTAGGGAGATAAGTTGAAAATATAGTTTTTTTTTTAATGTTTTTACATTTTTACTCCAAAAATGGTGAATCATCCCCCATGGTTGACATCATCATATTGAATCCTAATGGTTCTTATAAAGTTGATTTTTGTTGAACATTTTTGTTTTGAGGCCCATTTTTTACCTCAAAAATTCTCTAATGAGTGTCATGGGTGATATTGAGGCCAATGGTATGGTGTGCCCCGCCCAAATATTAATATATAAAAAATAACAAAGTTTGTCATCCCAGAGTTTGTTTACCTCCATCATCAATGGGGCTTAACACCTATCCGACACAATAAATTGGTTAAAGTGGACCTTCATAGTATACTTTAATCATTAAATTATAAAATTAAAATACAAACATCTATGATCCAACAGGCAATCATTTCTTTTGGAAGTTGGAGTAAAAAATAAGACATTCATTGCATTTCTCATTATAAGTCAAGACCATATCAAAATGAGATACATTATATATCATATAACTACATCCATGTCATCCCTGCAAATTTAGTCCACAAAATATGCTTGTTCTATGCCCTGTATCCATGGGCAAGAATCCACTAGCATGGAAGGGGGAGGAAAATACCACCAAACATTCTATATGAGGAGGGAATCATATTGAAACAATGGTTTTTTTTTTTCTGTTTTTTCTATGATTCTTGCTCTTTTCACGTATTTGTCTATCTACCCTTGGTAGTTTATTGCAAGTTTTCACTCCTATGTGCTTGTGTTTGTCACCCAAAAATAACCCGCAAAGATGCTTCACATGGTTATGTGAACTTGTGTTCGAATTGTTATTATGGGGCATGTAAATTTAGTGGTTCCACCCACTTTCCCTCCCATCAGTCTTTCCAAATACTTCCACAAGGGAATTCAACTATCTATGTGTTTTCACCACCACTTTCAATGTCATCATCACATTCTACATTATCCTCCTCTCCATAGTATGGATCATAATCACCATGCAAATTCTCATATTCTTCCTCATCAATGGTATTAACGGCATCATAATAAAAAATGAAAGCATACATCACATACCCATCATACTTCTTGAGAAAACCCTACAATGGAATAAAGGAGAAGAAAGAATGGGAAAAAGTCGAAGAAAAGACATTCAACATCGAAAACATAGAACGCAAAGGATAATAAACAAGCAAGAATGAGCTTAGAGGTTACCTTTTCAGTTTTCCAGCCATACTTAAATGTAACTATAGCAGCCTTCAATCTCCCCTCCAAGCTCTCAAAAATCTAATCCTCAACCACTAGCAAAAAGCCCACTCAACACCCTTGCAAAGAATGAGTGAAATCAGTGATTGTACGAGAGCAAATGGAGTTAAATAGTTGTTTTATCCATCCACAAACCCCTTCCATGAGTTGTGGGGTCTATCGCAGCCTTCCCTTCAAACCCACATGCAAAACATATATATATATTGTGAAGATCTCCAGGAGCATCTCTCTAGGGATGGGAATGCTTCAAGAGTGATCTTTTCTAGGATGAAGCGGGAACATTTCACCTATGGAGTGCTTCCCATGAAGGCAAGGAGCACCACTTTTAGCCCCAATGCACCCTCTCATAAAACATTTCTGAGCAACTTTGAACCAGAAGGGCAATTCCGAAGGCACTTCAGAGATGCTCCCACCTGAAGCATGCTTCTAGAGCACTGGCATGAAAAGAGGGGTGTTCTTCAGCATTGTTGGCTGGAGAGTATCACTTGGCTGTTGATTCAACTCTCATACACCATAACTTATGCATAGAAAATACTTTTGTGGTAAAAAGACTTGCATCACATTAATTGTTAACTCTACTTAAGAGAATCAGATTAGGCCAAAACCATTATTATGATTAGATAATACTGAATTCATGTCTCAAGCTCCTCAAAATTCTTTTCATTTCTAGGAGCATAGCTATAACATGTAAGAGGTGTCCTAAGCTCTTCATGGTGTAGCTTAATAAATGGCTAAGTTGCATACTAACATCATTGAGCTATGTATTTCTTACACTAATAGGGCATGCACAACCCAAGGTGAAACCTATTCTACTATAGTAATACACTTCAAACGGCATCAGAGAACTCAAACTTATTTCCTACGTAAGTTTCAACATTGTTGATTGAATTCTTTATCTTGAACCTCACAATTTTGTACACTATCAGCATCCAAACAAACTGGTATCATTCATTGTACTTCCTCGTCCTATTGACCTGTTTTTGGTCATTTTGGACATTAGTAAAATTAACCATCTTGTCTTGTTAAGACATTGGTGCTTTAATTTTAGGAACTGGCTTTAGTTCATTTTAATAGCGAAATCTATAATGACAGGCAACCTTGAATCCCATTATACTGCGTATACTATATACTATGGGTTGAGTTTATATCATAAGAGAAATAACAGAGCTTACACCAATCATATTATGTGTACCTGAAGAAGGATCCCAAAAGAAAAACTACAAAAAAGAGATATACGGTAAAGTCTGGATAACATAAACAAAATGCAAAAAGCAATGCCAATATAAGAAAGAGAGACCTCTACCATAAGGGTATATGTATTCTGATCAAGAATCTGATGAATGGGTTGATGCCCACAGTGAATGGCATCTTAACTGATGAAGTTAGAAGAAATTCAATTACTAATGGTAGTGCTTAACCTTTCTTTAGATTGGGAAAAATGGTTAGAAAGTGAACAATGAAGCATGCCATACTGGGCCCATTTCACAAAGAGAAAGAAAGGGCCAACTAAGAACCTTGCAAACTTCAAATAGGAAGGTGAATTTAAATATTTAAATTACAACCAATTCAAATGCAATTTGAGAAGATCAAGTTAATTTCAGCAATGCAGAATTTGTCTAGCAGTATGCGTTCCTTCCCGCTAGTCATGCTCAGTATCACCTTCATAATGGTGTCATGCTAAGCGTCACACCCATTATTATGCATAACTGAATAAGGACCCCAGAAGAAAAGCTACAAAAAAAGAGATATATTGGAAAGTCCATAACATGAACTAAAAAGAAAAAATAGGCAATGACCATAAGAAAGAAGGATCCCCTACAATTGGGATATATGAACAAGCATCTGATGAATGGATTGATGCCCACAGTGAACAGCATCTGAATTGGTGAATTTAACAGAAAGTCTATTACTAATGGCAGGGTTTCAACTTGCTTTAGATTGGGAGAAAATGATTATAAAGTGAACAATGAAGCCTGTGTAGAACAACCTGAGGGGTTCGAAGTTCAAGATTGCAAGACACGTGTACGCAAGTGGAAGAAAGCCCTCTATGGGTTGAAGCAAACCCCTGGGGCTTGGTATGAGAGGATAGATAGTTATCTTATGAAGTTGGGATTTACAAGGAGTGAAGCTGACCCGAGCCTATACTTCAAGGTTGAAAAGGACAGGCCTCTTATTCTGGTCCTTTATGTGGATAATCTCTTTCTGACAGGTGATGACCCTCTCATTCATCAATGCAAGAGGGAGTGGTTTCCGAATTCAAGATGAAGGACCTAGGATTGATGCACTTTTTCCTAGGCTGAAGGTCTGGCAAAAGTCTGGTGAGATTTTCCTTTCTCAAGGAAAATACATTATGAAGCTACTTGAGAGATTGGGGATGGTGGATTGCAAGTCTGTGTCTACTTCGATGGAACTCAACTTCAAGAAGTTATGTGGAAGTGTTGTTGGGCCTGGATTAGCGAACCCTTCCGAGTATCTTCAACTTGTGGGGGCCGTAATGTTCTTGGTAAACTCCCATTCTGACATAGGCTTCGTTGTGAACACATTGAGTCAATTTATGGTTGAGCCTCATCACATTCATTGCATTACTGCGAAGAATCTCTTGAGATATCTTTGGGGCACAATCGACTATGGACTGAGATACACTGTCGGGAATTTAAGGCTACATGGATATACGATTAGCAGTGTGGTGGACCGTAAAAACACGTTTGGGTGTTGCTTCTCTTTGGGTCTGCTTCAATATCTGGGATGAGCAGGAAGCAGAAATCGGTTGCCTTAAGCACCGCCGAGGCCGAATACATTGCTGCGAGTATGGCCTGTTGTGAAGTTGTTTGGTTGAGAAAGCTCTTTAGTGAGCTATTTGAGCATGTATTGGATAGCACTGTGATCTTTTACGACAACCACAGTGGGATTTGCCTTTCAGAGAATCCCATGTTCCACGACCGCTCCAAACACATTGATATCAAGTACCACTTTATCTACGATATGGTACAACAAGGAGCAATAAGGCTCCAACACATCAAAATGAATAAGCAAGTTGCATACATTCTCACGAAGCTTTTGGGGAAGGTCAAATTCTTAACCTTTCGAGAGAGACTTGGAGTCGTTGAAAGACCCTCCTATGAGGGTCCCGCATGAGTTGGACACTGAGCTCTGGGAGCTCTTGGGGGCTTGGGCTATTTCTTGGAGCTATAAGCGACCATAGGGTGAGTGGTTCACCTTCCCCTAGTGGTGCGCTATGTACAGGGTGAGTGGTTCACCTTCCCCTGTGATACCTCATGACGGTTGACATGTGTGTAAGGTGAGTGGTTCACCTTCCCCTACGATTGACATATGCATAGGATGATTGGTTCACCTTCTCCTATGGCATATGACCAGGATGAGTGGTTCACCTTCTCCTATCGATGCCCGAGCATACATCCTACCCATGGAATCCGGGACATGGGAAGTACCTCTCATCTAGCCAATGAGTCGAGAAAAGTGGTTCGGTACCATACCACTACCGATGGACAGATTATGTACTGCCATACTCACTATGACTAGGATGCATGGTGTTCAACAATTGATATGGGATCAAGGACTAACCTTTGTCAGTGGAGAGTGGTAAGGTCTTGTGACTCACTCTCGATCACTTCTTCTTCATTATTACTTCATGGTTCAGCAAAGCAGAGCAGAGCAGTGATGACAGAGATGGTACAAGATGACATGATGATGACAGACAGATTGACAGGTGGAATTCTCCCAAGTTGAGAGGTAGTGTTAAAATTGGCAACTAGGGCCAAATTCCACCTATGATGGAGATGATTATTGCATTGGATTCCTCATTTCAAGAGGTCCAAATTTGATATAAAGATCATCTCATTCGAACAAGCAGAAGTGGAATTTTGAATTTACCCTCTCTCATGCACAAATTGTTAAGGTCGACCTCAGCTTAATGTAGGCTCAAGAAGCCCAATAGACGTGTCCTTTTACCCTCAGCGAATTGTATAAATAGGTGTTACCTCTCTCCTCATTTGGACATTACTCACTCATCATTTCTTCTCTCTCCTAATCTGATTGGTTCGTACAGCTTGGGGATCATCTTTTTCTCTCACACGTGTGGATGAAGGTCGCATTTCTGGGACAAATTGCAAGCTGAAATTTCAGAGTTTCAGGACAGCGTTGACTACAAGGCTATTGACCAAGTTTGACTGCATTTTCTGGGGCTGAATTTCACTCTCTTAAGGCCGCATTAATTGGCACAGAAATCGAGTTGTTTGGGATTGTTTGACCAACACTGACATCTATTTTGACCGCAGAAAATCACAGCAAATTCTCTCTCCTTGACAGAGTTTGATCGAGTTATTTTGCACTACATTTGACCTTCTCTTCAAGCCGAGTTTGACTAAGGAAGACCGAGCTACATTGGTGAAATTTTGTTGTTGTTTTGACCAACATCGACTTTCTGCTTAGGGCAAGTTTGACTACAGTTGACTACAAAATTTTACAAGGCTGATTTGACTGTGTATTAGGCAAGTGAATTTGATTTTTTGTACTCTCTCTGCTGAACTATTGAATAATAATAAGGAGATTTGATCAAAGGGTTTTCCCCACATTCTGGCATCCGCCAAATCTTGTGTCCTCTTGTCTTGGCTTATCTTCTACATATATTTTTATGTTCTATCTGCATTTACTATCAATGTGATTAAGTTAATGTGATTGCTACTAGAAATAACTGGAAATTGTCATTGGGCTGCTAAAGGAACATTGAAGTAAATTGTGCTAAGCATAGAACATACCATTGTTATCTAAATTTAACACAATATGTATAGGTCACTTGGATAAAACCCTCAGGTGTGTTACATTCAAAGATGGCTTTCTATGCTAAGCATTTCATGAGGGATGGGCTCATTATTCAACCTCATTACATGCTTCGCCATTAGATGACCCTTTGAATCCCACTCGGACAGTTTAAAGTTGACTTTCATAAATTGTATATTGATACGAACCACCATATTGTCCAATAAAACAGGATTTTGACAATTTTGCCACCTTCGAGAGATTGAGATGGCGGAGCACTTTGTCTTTCGCTACACCATTTAGTATGAGATTTGTGGGAGATTTCACTACTTGTTCACGGGGATCCAAATCCTATAAAATTTCTTTTGATACTCAAACCAAAGATGTCTAGCCCTTTACATGCAAGAGGCCCTCAGACTTCATGCCCACACTCTCCAGCCTCTTATAGACCAAATCCCATTCAGGGGCTTACTTCCTTATTTGTGGTGCCCGCATTAGCTAAGGGAAATAAAGGATGAGTCAATGACAGCATTACATTTGGTTCCAAATCAATGCGGACCTGAGCGACCATTCCCCCTTCCCATAGACCCACAAAGACAAAGCGCTAGTCCAGATCCCTTACTAGTAAGCAAATGAGATCACTTAGAAATTAGCAACGATTCCTTCTTCCAAGCAACAACATAGCAGATGATCCAAATCCCCCCCCAGCTCTTCCTCGGGGCATTCATTCTATCTTGAGCTTTCTTCATTTTTCCTAGGACGTTAGGAGAGATAGATATAATGGACCATGACACAATCCCATGATCCTTTTCCTTTATACATATCCCTGCCATTGTGGTTGCTTGCACTTGCAATTGAGGATTTTTCCGTGTTTTATCATATAGAATTCATGTCTTTACTTCATTTCTTGTTCTTTATACCGCAAACATTTTGGCACTCCTGCTTTGTACTATCATCATTGTACTCGACAATCCCATTGACATGTTTTTGTGGTCATTCGTTGGACATTAATATAGTTATCTTATCTTACCTACTTTGCAAATTCAACCTTGAGATCCTTAAGACCTTAATCTACAAACTCAACCTTGAGATCCTTAAGACCCTACTTCACAAATTCAACCTTAATAACTCCAAACGAGATCTTGTAGTTCCTGTTGAGGATCCCAGTTCCAATAGTGGTGATGAGCTTGATGAATGATCACATTGATTAGTGATATGTAGTATGCCAATAGCTTATAGCATCACGCATGTTGTTTTTTGTACTCTATAGGCCATTTTAAGCCTCATTTATTACGTATTTTGTTTGGGATATACACTGCACTCAGTGCCTTTTTTATATAGTCACCCTTTCATGGCACATCCATGAGCAAACTTTGTATATTTTGTCTCTAATGGTTTGGAATCATTGTTTGGAATCATTGTTTGGAATCTTTAAAATATATTTCATTAAAATTTAATATTTTATGTATGTTTTTTTAGTAAACCGAGTCATAAAATCAAACTAGTTCAATTCCACGTTGATTCCATGTTTGAGTCCTAGTTTTAACACTATGCTCTTACCCATACTCAAACGAGCACAAAAATAATTAAATGCAAAACACCCACAACTACTTTCCTATTTCCACAGCTCTTTAGTTCTCTACTTCATTGACTTCTTTGTGGTAATTTACAAGCTTTTGCTTTTATGTGATCACCAATATCATCCCTTCTTGCCTTTTTGACAACCCACTTCATCTCTTCTTCTTTCTTCCTGAGAGCATTCAACGTTTGCACTCTAAAGGGAACTTCAATTTCCTTCTTAAGTTTTACATTGTTCTATGAGATCGTTGAATTAAATTAAGCCATATCTATATTTAGAATTGCTCTGTCGCAAAACAAACACAAGAAAACATATCTTGGATTACAAAGTACCAAAGCAATTAATGAACAGATCTTATTAGCAAGTTCCTTGTCCCACATCATCCTAGCCAATAGAATCAATAATGAAAGAGTGCATTATGTGCTTAATCCTATTTGATGCAACAAATCCCGAAAGCATACACCCATCTATTATTTTATCCCACTTGTTGACTCTAAGCCATAATGATCTATAACTTGATCTCTCAATGGAATATTGGCCCTTCATGCTTGACCCTTCTCGGTGGAAAGTGACATGCAGCACAAAGTGCCTATGAAGACTATCTCACTATATGATCAAAGCCCACATTTTGGCTCTAGCATAGCTAAAGAGGAGGCCATCCTGACAACAATGGAGAGCCCTAGAGACTATTGGCTCTAGCATAGCTAAAGAGGAGGCCATCCTGACAACAATGGAGAGCCCTAGAGACTATCTCACTATATGATCAAAGCCCACATTTTGGCTCTAGCATAGCTAAAGAGGAGGTCATCCTAATGACAATGGAGAGCCCTGTGAAACACCAAGAGAATGTGGACCATTTCATAAATCATGGCCATCTAAAGCTATGGAGAAGGAATCTGTCGTTGTCACTATATTGTTTGCCCCCACCAAAGTCCCTCTCGTAGTCAAAGGTGTTGAGGCACCTAGTAGCATTCAAGAACCTTTACCTTTATTTGAGGTATCTAAGATGCATGCAAATCATATTCTAAAACCTAGTCCTCCTTGTTGAAGAATCTAGGGCAAATGTAGGTCAATAAGATTATTCTCACCATGATAACTATTTGTGAGGTATTTTTAACTTTTTCTTCTTACCACAATCTTCACTTGTTATTATTAGAGTGTGTCTTCTTATATTCATCAAATAGTTACCAAAACAAAAGAAACAAGAACACAAGATGTTGGCTTTCTGCCAGGGCCAAAACCTCTCACTCCTTGAGGGAAAACCCACACAAAATTCTTCTTATAGAGATTCCAATTGACGAATGCCAAGACCAAGACCCTTGACCTAATAGCCACTCCAAGATCAAGCCACTGCTTCCTTTGAATGTCTTTTCTGCTTTGTGATTATTCCTTTGCTTCAACCTTCTTTGTGTCTTCCCATCACTATCTTATCAAGATCCTTCCATCAATATTTTCTTCTCACTATCATGTCCTATGATGAACTGTCTTCTTCTTTGCTGCTCCTAAACCATGAACTATATAGAGATTTGACTTCTTCCTTTAGACACCCAATTTCTTCTTCTATCTGACAGTCTGAGCTTTGTTCTCACATCGAATCATAGAGATGCTTCACTGATCAACTATCTACATTTAAGAGGGATCCAAATTCCCTTCTTCATGGAACCGTGTTGTAATCTTTGGCTGTAGTCTTTATTGAAACATGGGTGATCTAAGATCTTTTGATGTCCTAGATCACTAAGATCTCATAGACCTGAAATACTGTGATCATCCACTTAAATTACAGAGGTATCCGCATACTGCACCATGGACAAACGTCCAAAAATTCATCACTATGGTATATGAGATCCTTTCCTGTGGCAGTGCTTCGAAACTTCATGAGAACCCGAGATTTGCACTTCATCTGAAACACAAAACATCCTCACTGTAAATTTAATGCAAAAATCTCAGAGATAGATACAATTTCTCTGTGTTTTTATGCGAAGAGTACATCACAGTATTTATAGTAATTCATCCACAAATTAAGCCGACGTGACAATATGAATAGATGTGTCTATTAAATGTAAGTCGACATGAGCTTTCCACACAATTTGGAGGCTGAATTTGAAGAGGATGGCAAGTGCTTATCATTGGAGGGCTAACTAGACATATTTATAGACTTATATACATTGACTCATGCTCAAGAAGAGCTTCTTCATACATGACATTGATTCTTTGACTTATTAATAAATCCTAAGGCTCTCAATGGGAGCCACTACTAAATAAACCTCTCGCTCATGAAACCCATGCAGCAAGGCATACAAAAATAATTTTATTTCTTTCATTTCATCATTTACAAAGATCATGCCATTATGAAGACCGAACCTAGTTACACTTTATTCAACACTCCTAATGGAGTTGTCGAGTAGCAACATATTTCTAACCCTAAAGTCATCCAACAAAATCAACCAAAGCTAAAATGAAGATTTTAATTTCTTCATGATCTGCAATAAGGAATATGAACAAGGTCACCATAATCTTGAGAATAGAAGATTATCCTATTTTTTCTACAACACATACCAACTGAGGATGGCCTTCAACAAAATGGGATATCTTGAACTACAAGAACCAAAGGATCTCTTCACACTCGTACTGAGACTTAGGGTCCAAGTATATTTTCTTCCTTTTGATTCAAACGTCATCATTCTAAAGTATAACACATGGAATATTTCAACTTAGATGAGATCTTCTCAGGCCCACTACCCTTTGTGACTTAAGCTTCTCTAGCTTCATTCATATCTTTGACCTTTCGTGGAACATATTGCCACAGCAGCTTAATAAAGCACTAATCCTAGATGGTCATCATAAGTCTTTCAAAGCTAACCCTAAGGTGTGTGTCAAGGTGGAGCTCAAGTATATGCTTCTATTGTTTATCTCATTTTACATGGAGTTCTCCAACAAAGAGTTTGCTACCTAATTCGTCGTGATGCCTAGCTAGGTTACCGCGCTCAAGACCATCTTATTCACAACTACCTTCACCACAACTTAGGCCTAAGCAACCCAATGAGTCTTTAATGCCCAAGCCTAAGCACCCCCTCTAACCCTACCTTCCACCCATTCATGTGGAAATTCAATGACAAGAGATACAACAACCTACACAATCCCTAACCCATCAATGCTCATCCATTGTAAAAATTACCCAATCCAAACTTCATCCCATTCCTTTGCTCTATCCCCACCCCAACCCCATGTACCTAGGAATATGGAGACTAATGAAGAATGAACAATGCTAACTAGTAAGAGGAAAGAGCCCAAGTCTCCTTCTATGAGGGATTCAAAACCAAAGCAAGCTAAAATTCTATGAGGATGCAACTATGATCTCACCTAAGGGACAACCATTGTAGTTAGGGGACTTTACGTCTAGCAACAATTTCAATAGACAAAGTATGGGGTTAAATCCCTAACTAAAGATGTCTCTTATGTTCTCTGTTGATTTTTACATGGCCTTCTTAACTGATAATTTCTTTTGATGTTTTAAATGATCCTTTTACACATTCTTAAACATGATCACACCATTAAGCAAATTATACAAAAGACATCAACAATATAATGACAATAGAACCATGAAAAAGAAGCCAAACGAGGAAAAATACAAATTTAAACTTTCACTTTTCCTGCTCTTATATATATATATATATTGGCAAGCATGAAGAACATGCTTCATATAAGTTTCTTTTACAAATATAATTTACATTTCATCTTTTACAAGTATAAATGAACATTACGAAGACCAACCATAGCTACAAAATTCAACATCCTCGAATGCTAAAGGGATGACTACCCAAGTAGAAGGATGTTTGTTCAAGATATGTTGTAGAAAGCCAAACTTGATGTGGTTTTCGTCTAAGTTGCATGGTACAAGGAAATGGCAATGCATTGGAAATATGACCCCCAAAAAATTAGGAAACAAGGAAACATGATATATTTTAGAAAATTATAAAGCGTTCAAGTTTCAAATTTTTTAACATTATAATTTATAATATAGATATAGATTCAAGTATATATAAAATATAATATATATATAATGGCAGAGGGATGACTACCCCAAGTAGAAGGATGTTTGTTCAAGATATGTTGCAGAAAGCCAAACTTGATGTGGTTTTCGTCTAAGTTGCATGGTACAAGGAAATATGACCCCCCAAAAATTAGGAAACATGATATATTTTAGAAAATTATAAAGCATTCAAGTTTTAAATTTTTAACATTATAATTTAGAATATAGATATAGATTCGCGATTCAAGAATAAATGAACACATGCCAAGGTCCAAGAAGTTAGAACATTTAAATGACAACCATAAAATAAATTGGACAAGCAATTCATCATACAAGTAACATAATGCAAGCAATAAACTGCAAAAATAGCCTTTATAATTTAGAATACAAATATAGATTCAAGATTCAAGAATAAATGAACATGTGCCTATTGAATCGTGTTGTCATTGATGCCAACGTCAGTTCTTGAACGCTCTTAATATTTATCTAGTTTACATTGATTGGAAGCTCCATATCACAAGAAACCCAGGGATGCCCTAGACGCCCTGCACTTGCTGAGGAAGATGAATCTAAAAAACAGTGATTCTAATCGTGAGACCAATGTTACTTGGGAGCAAGAGCGAAAGCGGGGAGCGGGAGCGAAAATGGGAACAGGAGCGACATTTTCAAAATCTCCTAGTTTCGGAGCGAATCCCGGAGCGATTTTTATATAGTATATATATATTTTATATTTTGATACATATATGTCAACAAAAACATGTAGAATGATGAATTAGATATAAAATACATAGATTGATCATTGAACCATATAGCATCAATCATCTAAAAGTTATAATCTTCATCAACCACGTCCACAATTGAGTCTCGTGAATCATGATTCATCAATCTTAAAGTTTCAACTTCAAGCTTTCAAAATTGAAAATTCAATATATAACATTTATCATCATTGATCACCAAAGTTGTACTTGTAAGCTAAGTTTAACCATTACAAGAAATAATATCTAATGTTAACAACTTAACATGAAATGAAATGTTATAAAATGAATTATGAAATGAAATGAAACAACTTTCACAAAGCATCATATTCATAAGTCAGAATCATTACCAATGAGTTATAATTGCCAACTTCAAACTTCAAACTTTCATTGTCACGACTCACAGTCATATATTGTTTACAAAAATATAATTATGATATGAAAGAGTCAAGACTCAAGACTCAACAGCTATGAAAACTAATAGAAACTAGAAAAGACAAGTAAACTGTAAATCTATTATCTACTACTGCATGTGGCCCTTGCCACGAGAGTCTAATGTATGAGCAGGTCATGGTGGTCTTCTAGGAGTCTCCCGCACAGACTGACGACCAGAACTAGAAGGCACATGCCCTCCACGTGAGAGTGTAGATGGAGGTGGCGACAGCAAAGGAACAAGACTCAGAACACGAGCACTGCTACCGGATGGTGGAGGTGGCATGGTTGCTGCTTCATCTTCCTCCCTTATAAGTTCATCTTCCAGTTCTTCAAGATGTATGGTGCCATCCTCCAAATTGTCATCCTCTGGGTGGTTGTCCCAGATTTTATATGTTGGATCCTCATAAGCCCGATCACAATAATGACTCAACAACCTCAAGTTGTAGTGCACATAAACCAAGCTTTCTGCCCGGTTTTCACTGAGTCTGTTTCTTTTCACATTATGTATGAAGTTGTAGGTGCTCCAACACCTCTCTGTAGAAGAAGTATTTACAACCTGTGATAGAACTTTTTTTGCCAATTTTGGCAAAAGTCCATGGCTGCCATATGTTTCCCACCATGTGAGAGCATTAAATTTGTCTCTGTCTTCCATTGCATGGAAGGTACCAAACAAACCAGTGTTACTGAAGTATCTGCCTATTTCAAGGCGCACACTAGCACATTCCTCCCTGTCAGGTATCAACTTTTCTAATGCTTCCAAATATCCTTTAGATACCTCTTCATCTATATGGGGTTTGGTCTTAACCCCACCCCCTCGTGCAGGTTGGCCCAACCAAGATGTAGAGTAGTATTTTGGTGTAGGGATATACGCCAAGCAATGTAGTGGAAGATTAAGTTTATTCCACCGTACACACACAAAATCGTGAATCAGTTTGTACAAGTCGGGATCATTGTTATGAACAATATCTTTTATTTGTCCCAACATGGTATCCATCTGCTCATACACCTCGCCAATCATTGGTTTATTTGTATTTGCAAACCGAATCATGTGATAAATGGGCTTGGTGAAATCCAATACTTGCCTCACACGTGCGCAAAACATACCATCAAGAGCAGCCTCCTCCACCAGTTCAAAACCTCACCTGTCAACTGCATTTGTAGCCCTTTCCTTTAATACCTGCCAGTGTGGACTTGATACCATGCTAGCCAATGACTCTCTTACCTTCAAAAGGCGACTGAAGGTGAGGTAATAGCTACCAAATCTAGTCCTCGCAATCGTCAACAACTCCAATCTTGAGTGACTGCGGAAAAGGCCATGGGTAATGCTATGATTTGTAATAAATTTTATCATTTGTTTGCCTTTCTTGTACAAATCACTAATCCAATTGTATTATTCATTTTCGTTCTTAACAACATCATGCATCAAAAGGTTCAATGTGTGAACCAAACACCCAGACCAAAATATGTTGGGGTATTTATCCTCAATAATTGCTCTCGCTGCCTTACAATTAGGAGCATTATCAGTGATGACTTGGATGACATTGTATGGCCCAATACGGTCAATTGTTTCAAGTAATGCTTCTGCAAAGTTGATGCTGGTCTTGAACTTGTCTGAGTAATCATATGTTGAAAGAAAGATGACACCACTAACAAACACAGCAAGAACACTTATCAATGGCTTGCCTTTTACATTTGTCCATCCATCAGATACAATGGACACCCCATGGTCAGTCCAAGAACTTGTCATTCTATTCAAAGAAAGTGATATTTTTGCTTTTTCAAGATCAAGTCCAATGGTTCTTGCCTTGTCATACCCAGGGCTCTTGTATCCTTTAGGGGCATCATTTATGGCAGAAACCATTTCGTGCCAATAAGGTGAGCGAACATTGAATGGTATCCGACATGCATAGAGAAACCTGTAAACCTTTGAATCCACATCTTTCCTACACCCCTCATCAAAGAACTCTGATATGGTTCTACGCCTCAAAGTTGATGACCCTACATATCCACTGCCTTGGGAGGATGCTGAAGGAGTTCTTTGTGATTGTGAGCTTGGTTCAAAGAAACCCCTTGTTTTTTTGATTTGTATTGGGGTTCCTCCTCTTCCCTTATGTATTTGGCTCTATCCGCCGCTGGACAAGTTTTGATTCCTATTTGTTTGTCTCTATCCCATGGCCTTTTCCCGCAGAGGTGTTTTCTGGCACGGGTGTATGAACCTGTGTAATCATTGTTGCAATGGGGGCAATGAAATATAGTGGTTCCACCCCCTCTCCCTGTTTCAGCCCTATTAACATATTTCCACAATGGGGTTTGGTCTTGTTTAGTTTTTTGAGGGTCATGTTCACCCTCTTCCAGCTCCTCCTCACCGGGGTTTTCATCAATTCGACTTTCTCCAGCTTCTTCATCCCCCTCTTCAGTTTGGCCCCTCCGTTTCCTACTCTCCAGCACCATAATAACCATAAAAGGGACCAAGAAGAGGAAAATGCCAAGAAATATAGCCAAGTCCATGGTGTTTGATGTTTGTAGGGTTTTGAATCTGCAAATTAATTGATTGATTGGAATTAATTAATTTAATTTAATTTAAATTCATGATTTTTAAACTAAATAAACTAAATTACTACCTAACTAAATTAAACTAACTAAACTAACTAAATTACTAAGTTACTTACCTCTTTGCAGGCTTGCTCCTTGCTTCTCCTCGCTCCTTTGCTCTTGCTCTCCAAGAAACTCAACTCAATGAAGTGATAATGAATTTTTTTTAGGTCCATTGGTCTTTTAAAACAATTTTTTTCTTTTTTTGTTAAATTTAATATTTTTTCGGGTCCGCGGAATTTTTTTCCATTGGACTGCTCTTGGCGCCGCCCGAAATGCTCCTGGAGCGATTTTTTAATGCTCAGGAGCGATCGCTCCCCGATCACTCCCGGGCTTAAAATTTCGCTCCGGGAGCGACAGGAGCGATCGCTTCCTACAATGCTCCCGAAAATGGCAGGGAGCGCAAATTTTTTATCGAGAGCGCTCTCCCGCTCGGAGCGCGGATTGGGAGCGGGTTCGGGGGGGGTGAGCTCCCCCCAACATAGCATCATCCTCATCCAAAAAGGTGGAACATGAGCCATCATTGAATGGTGTTGGGGTTCCATGAAGTGCTCTCTGCTACGGTGGAGGCCCATGGTTCTCTAAGCTCACCCTACAAGTGCCAATGTGGCCCTTTGGAGGGCTTGGATCCCGTATAGGGAGACCAAACCCAAAATGGAGACCCACCTGTAACCCTGCATAAGATCCAATTCGTCCCCTTGCCCTTCAATATAACAAATCATTAGAGTAATCAAGTAAAAGAGCTTACAAATCATGGAATCGAATGGACACTTAATGGTGGCATGCCCTTCCATAGTGGGCTTTGGCATGTACAGGTGTCTCCAAGCTTAGTAAGGGGGTTAACCAACGACCCTATTAGGTGGTTTAAGCCTTTAAAGGGGGTGACATGTCCATGGTACATTCATCAAGTGGTAGGTGGCATGTGATATAATGATGGAATGGAGTGGGAATTAGGGGAAGGCTCCAAGCCACATGCCATGGTACAAGGGTAGCTATAATAGGGGAAGCCCACACTCGGTTATATGAATGTAGGAGGGAGCAATCGTGGTACATGAATTGCCCCGACCTTTGTTTTACCACCCTTCTTCATGTGCCTTATGCCTTTGATTGATTTGTCGTCGTAATTGCTCAGGGCTCTAGGGGATGAGAGCATGATGTGTAGGATATAGTAGTAGATACCCCCTTTAGGGTGGGGTAGTTCATTGCCCACCAGGGGTTGGGACAATCATGGGTTCCTTAATGTGGAGGGGGCTCATCTAAGGTCCATAGGAACTAGGGTGATGGCCATAGATTGTTAGTTTTTGGTAGCATCGAAAGTGCTATAGCCTTGAAAATTGGTGGAGAGGCTAAGGCAAATGACTTTTAAAGAACCCAGAAACCATTTGGTGAAATTCCACTCGGATTGTATTTAATTAAAATAATTAATATTTTTAATGGGTTTCCTAAGTCTAAACTTAGGAAAATTAAAATATTAATGGGTATTAATCAAAATATGGGTGAGAATAATTTAGAAGGCAGATTAAGTCATGTTTTAATCTTAGCCGTTGATTAGAGACTTAATTTCTGCCTTTGAAGACTCAACAGGAAAAGTATAAAATAAAGGCTTGGGGTTCATTTGGAAACACACACAGAGAGAGCAAATTGATCAAGAATTTGATTCCTAGGGCAGGGTTTGCTAAGGATTTTGAATTAAGTGATCATTCTGCAGCAGAGGGGCAGTGAGAATCCAGGAGGACTTTCTGGAGAATACAGACAGAGAAGCGGAGAGAGCCAGCAGAGCAGAAAAGCTGTCTGTTAAGCAGAAGCCGAGAACTGATGAGAAAGCTGACATAGAGGGCAGAAGCCGGAACTATTGAGAACAATTGGAACTACTGGAACAATCGGGAAAGCTAACGCAGAGGGCAGAGGCCGGGACTGCAGGGAACAGTCGGAACTGCTAGAAGAGCCAGGAAAGTTGACACAGAGGGCAGAAGCTGGAATTGCTAGGAACAACCGGAACGGTCGGAATAGCCGGGAAAGTTGACGCAGAGGGCAGCAGTTGAAACTGCCAGAAAGTTGACGCAGAGGGCAGAAGCCGGAATTGCAGAAACAGTCGGGAAAGTTGACGCAGAGGGCAAAAGCCGAAACTGCCGAAACAACCGGGAAAGCTGAAGCAAAGGGTAGAAGCCGGAACTGCGGAACAGGCGGGAAAGCTGATGCAGAGGGCAAAAGAGGTGACATAGAAATAGCCGGGGTTAGCCAGTGTTGTGCCAGAATTTTGCCGGGTGAAGTGAGGTAAAACTCACTCAAATTTTCCGCCAATATCTTCTCTGTAAATGATTGCTAGATGAGCATCCTAGATTTGTATTCAGATATTTCTCTTGCATAATAATAAACCCTTAGAACTGCTGCACCGGTTTTCCCGCATTGGGTTTTTTTGGGGACTATTGGTCCAAAAATAAGTGTGTCATATGTATCTTGTTCTTTGCTCTGTTTTCTGTTTCATGAGATCAAATATTTAACAAGTGTAGGCTACATAAGTAATTTGCTTCAGTGTTTAGAAGAATAACTTGGTTAATGTATATTAAAAAGCAAGTAGGCGAAGCAGATTCAGATTTGTTGCAATAGGGGTTCCTTCGAGTGTAGGAATTTTCACATAGATAAGGGGTAGAGCTCATGTTTGGCTTTTTCCATTTGCTAAATTTTGTATGTCCCGACCATTTTTTGCATTTTGTGGTATATTTCCAGTTGAGAGTGGCCAAATTATGTTTTTTCCTTTTCTTTTTAGCTGCATCAACCTTCAGGGCATCATTCCAGGCTTGACCCATAGTGTGGACAAGGGGAGGGGGGGGCTAACCCTTGGTGGGCCTAGTGGACAAATGTGGACCTAGAGGGGAAAAGTGATAAATGGGGTTAGAATGAGCAAAGGGGAGTGATGTATATGGTGTCGAGAAGCGGGACCATGCAACCAAAATTGAGATTTCCAATGTAGTGCCAACCTTAAAGCTAATAGGTAGTAAAGGAGATCCCATGGGACTAGGATACAAGGCTAGCCACCATATTAGGCAGAGGAGACGAGTACAGGCCTAGCCTACTTTTTCCGCCAAATCCCCCCACCAATTCATGCCCAAAAGTGCCCATGATAAGTAAGCAAAATTACTCAACTATACCAATGAAAAGCCATACCTTCAGGGTCGAGAGGCCCACCTTCAAACATATGATCATAACAGATGGGCGAGGGACCACATCGTTGGCTCGAGTGGCCGACATAGTGGCACATCGAGCTATCTAGTGGCTGCAAGGCGCTGCTGGCTACCAACTGAGGACAATCTATGAGAAAATTTTCTCCTATGGATACTACCTACGGCTACAGGTGGTGGGTAACATCTTAAAATTGACAACTAGAGCCAAATTCCACTTTGGACAGCTCATTTGATGGAGATGATTATTGCATTGAATTCCTCTTTTCAAGAAGATCAAAATCGACCTAAAGATCGAGAAATGTGTTTTTGAATTTATGCCCACTCATATGCAAATTGTCAAGGTCGACCTCACCTCTATGTAGGCTTATAAAGCCCAAACATCATGTCTCTTGACCCTCACCAATTTGAATATGTAGAGGTGTCCTTCAATCTCATTTGTCACATCCAAGGGCTCTAATTTATCTCTGAGGTAGCGGCAGATTGGAGGAGCCAGGAGGACAAGTGTTGGGTTTGTTTTGGTGTATACTCTCTTCGCAGGTCTGAGCTTGAAGCAGAGAGATAACCGCAGGTCTGGGCAGTGAATTTAGTGAGGTTTCTCTTCTGTTGAGAAGGTCGCATCTTTGTGTACTCATTTCAAGTGGGCCGCAGGCCTTGTATGTCTTGGATAGGGGTCCGAAAGGCTGTTCTGAGGAGCAGAGCAAGCCGCAGACATAAACCCTATGCACAGGTTTATGTGGAGGCTTGTTGGGGGCTGTTGGTAGCCCAAAACTATAGCTGAGGGTGGTCAGATTTGTTTGACGGGAGGATCGCAGCAATTGACACAAGATCTGGGCTATCTAGGCTCTATGTCTACAAGCCCTAACTGCAGACATTTGGCCACAAAGTTCTTCATCTCTTTGACCAGGTTTTATTGGTCATTCTCGGACTGTCATGGGCTCATCAAAATCAGCAAAGGAGGCTGCTTTAAATGAACCAGGTTCGAGCTCCTTTTGGAGACTATTTTGTTGCTGCTTTGAATACTGTTGACCACTAGTTAGGGCAGAGCTTGTCTACTATTATTTGAAGACAGAATTGCAAACTTGTCTGGGCTGCATCTTTGGCATATGGTCAGAGGTTCTGGTCATCATATTGGAAAGTCAATCTTGACATTGATTGTACTCTCTTTCTCTCTCTGCTGAACATTTGATACTAATAATAAGAAGATTTGATCAAGGTTTTTCCCCATCTTGGGGTTTTTCCCTGGCTTGAGCCAATTCTTGTGTTCTCTTTTCTTGGCTTGTCTTCTGAATATGATTACTTATGTTTTCTCTTTAATCATTGTCAATGAAATAACAATTTATGTGATTTCTATTGAAAGAAATGGAATTAATCTTGGGCTCATATGAATCATTGAAGTAATTGACCTAAGCAAAGAACATGTTAACCTAAAATTAACATGGAATCAGAACTCAGGAGAGGTCAAGCCCAAGCAAGAATAAAAAACAATCACAAAAAGGTTCGTTGACAATTTTCTGTGGCCTCCTTCTTCTTCAAAGATCAGAGATCTTATAGTTGCTAGTCTTAGCGAGGAAAGAAAATGATCTATTTGAAGTTCACATTCTTGGCCTGAGGCACAACTCGCTCTAGCCCTTCGGATGATGGCATGATTTGCAATTCTTTGCATAGCTCAGCATGGTCTGGAATCTATGTATGGCCTATACTCCTTCGCAGTCACTATAGGTCTATACTATCTTGACTCTACTCTCTTGCAGACTTTACAGGATCACACTCTGTCTCTCGCAAATGTTTTAGAACTGCTCTCGATCTCTCATAGTGGATTTCTACATGATGAACGACTCTCTTCTGGTATGGTCTAATCATAATGACAATGATATCTCACCTCTGTATAGCCTCATTGTAATGGCACAACTTCTGCATAATATATATATGGTATCTGCATTATAGTTTTTGAGTTATAGTCTTTTGCGATATATGGTTTCTCTTCATATAAGTCTCCTCTGTGTATAGTCTTGGCAGTATAATTCTGGCACGGTTGTATACATTGATTTCAGTACAATGTGTGGACGACCTTAGCATCGTTTATGTACAGTAATCTCGGTATAATGGTTGATCTCTGCACTTTATATATATATATATATATTCACGGCATTCATATATATGGGCTCTTGGGATAATTGTCATCGCTTAGTAATTGGTATTGTCTCGACACAACAATATGATGTGTGATTTGCTTTATAGTTCACATTTCTAATGTAAGATTCATGGTTCGATTTTGATGCTCAGTTTTTATGGCACTTGCTCACTAGTATGACTGTTGCTCTCTGGCAAGTTACTCGCTTACTGTACTCGCTCATTTATATATCATATTATATGGATGGCATAGGCATATTATTGCTACAGGGTCTCAGTACAACAACAATGTTTACTATATGATGACATCACTTTTCTCTCGACTGTGCTCTTAACGTTGTATCTCTTGATGTATCTATATTGCAGTACTTATGGGGTTGATGGCAGTGTAATATGACAAGCTAATGTAGAACAATATTGGCATAGGCATATTAATATGGCAGTATTGAGTATTGGTATGACAACTTCATATTGATAGTGATATATTTGTATATATCAGAGCAGAGCAGAGATTAAGCTGAAGTCACATTAGTAGGCAATTGAGAAGGAATGGTCTCCCTGGAAGCTCAAAGACTTGAATCCATCATAAAGTCAAGAATAGCAATTCACTTTTGAAGAAACAGTATCAGAAGGGCCATATCAAGAGAAGCAGAACCCTGTAAAGTTTCTTGGTTACTTCATAAGTATATATGGCATCAACACCTCCATGTATGACATCTCAACAGTATGCTATCTCTTATACAACTCAACTTCACTTGTGGTCTCTTTTCAGTCTAGCATTGTGTATGATATTGTTACAGTCCATAGTAGTGATGCAAGATCAATGTTGTTAAAAGCGCGATCGGGATTAAATCGGCGCGGGGAACGAATCGGAAAAAATCGGAAAAATCGGGAAAAAATCGGAAAAAATTGGGAAAAAATCGTTTGGTACAAAAATATTCATTTTTTTTCAATTTTTTTAATATCTAAACCATCTACAACATAAAATAAATACGGTGACACATAAATATGATAAAAAAACTAATATATAAGATGTTTAATATCATTTCTAGCGCTAAAATCACACATAACATTGAATCATGTCCTGAATAGTAAGTCTTGACTCCCAAGTCCCAACTCAGCCTCAAAATATCAACAAAAAATATGATAATGTATCTCATCATGTCATAATGTCATATACAAAAAAATGAAAGTCTAATCCTATTGATTTCCTATGCCCCTCTTGCGAGAAAATGCCATAGCTTTCCCTTTCCCTCTAGATGTAGATGCTGGTGCCTGTGCTGGTGGAGATGGCAGTGGAGTCTGATGTGCTCTAATAGCTGAAGAACTAGAAGTAGGAGTTATAGGAGGTAGACCACGTCCTCTACTAGTGGCATTGGTAGCCCGGGCAGGCGGTGTCACCTCCTCCTCCTGTTCCTCCTCCTCCTCCACCTGCTCCTCCTCCCCCTCCACAACATCCTGCACTAACCAATCATCAGCAGACTCCATGAGAGGCCTCTCGCCTCGACCCTCCATGCAGCAGTGGTGTCAATCCCATCCAATGAGATGGCATCCACATCAGGTGTCTTCTCAAGTTGCCTCACCCACAATCGAAGATTGTAGTAGACATAGACCATGTCATTAAGTCGCTGGGACTCCAACCTGTACAAAGATCATGAAATAATAATTAATAATTATAAAAAAATATTGTTTAATGAATTCAAAAATTTATTTCGAAATTTGCAATATTTTAAATGTTTAAGTGTTAACCTGTTGCGCTTCTTATTGTGTATTTTTTCAAATACACTCCAGTTGCGCTCACATCCTGAGGAGCTACATGTTTGGCTGAGGATGCGAATGGCCAACTTTTGCAGAAGGGGTACCCTGCCACCATACATTTTCAACCAGGCATCTACAACAAAATTACAAATAAAATTTTAAATAAACATAAGAAAAAAATGGAATTTGAAGAGACAATGAAATTTGAAACAAAGTTACAAACTAAAAAATACCTGGCATTTTAATCAGCCTATCATTGACAGCCATCTCAAAGCCAAATGTGCCACCTGCCATCCTATATGTCTCAATTTGTTTAGAGATCTCTATACGTTGTTCTGGAGATCGCACCATCTTCTGAACACAGGATAAGAATCCATCCATGATCTCAGCATCAAAATCAAACCCACATGCATAAGAAAATGCAGGGTTCAGGAAAAGCCCTGCAGCATGAATGGGACGATGGAGTGTGTTGTTCCATCGCTCATCAACAACTCCCCATAGGAGTTGTTTCTAAAACCCATCATCTCCCTTGTATCATAGTAGGCCCGAATGGCTTCTTTGGCCCTGTCCATGGCTTCATACAAATAGCCCATTGCGGGCTTCTCACCATCAACCAACCGAAAAATCTTTACCAAAGGTTCAGTAATGGCGCACACCTCCTGCACTCCCGCCCAAAAGTCTTCCTGGTATGAAACTATTCTGCATACGGCCTCTCCCTCTGGTTTGCGGCTCATTGTCAAAGCACGCCAGTCCTCTGAAAGAAACATTCTCTTCACATCCCACATAGAATTCAAGAAGGATTGAAGAGATATGAAACTGGTGGCAAATCGTGTAATAGCGGGGCGCACCAACTCTTTGTTCTTGGTGAATTTTCTCATCAAGCTAAGCACAGATGTATGATTATATATAAATTTTGTAATGCTTTTTGATGAGTCAACAATATCTTTGACAAAGGGAATTTTCCCTATGTCCTCTAACATCAAATCAATACAATGGGCAGCACAAGGTGTCCAAAATAAAGTAGGATGCCTGTCCATAAGCATCCTACCAGCAGCAACATAATTTGCAGCATTGTCCGTTATGACTTGGACAACATGCTGTTCACCCACCTCCAAAATAAACGCATCCAGCAAATCACATAAAGTTCTTGCATCTTTGATTTGATTAGATGCATCAACAGATTTGATAAACATAGTCCCCTTGGGACAACTAACCAAGAAGTTTAAAAGGGTTCTCCCCTTTTGGTCAGTCCAACCATCTGACATAACAGTGCATCCTGTTTTTGCCCATGATGCCCTAAAATCCTCCAATCTTTGGGTGCAGTCACGCTTTTGATTTTGAAGAATCTGGCCTCTGAAATCATGATAAGAAGGGATTTTGTACCCTGGGCCAACACTGGCAATAGCATCAACAGCAGGTTGGAAAAAAGGATTATTCGTTACGATGCTGAAAGGAATATCACTCCAGAGGAGAAATTTTGCTAGCAAGTTGTCAGCTTCTTCTTTCTCGTTTCTTTTTAGCATTGAACCAATAGATGGCTGTGAACCAGGTGTGGTTCAAGGAACAAAAAATGATGATGCAGCTATCGGATTGATTGATGCTGCAGTAGAACCAACGCCACTTCCTTCAGTTGACCTTCTTAGTTGCCTTTTCATTTCTTCTTTGGCCTCTCTAGTCTGCTCTAATTCTCCCAGTGCTCTCGTGGCTTTTAGGATAAGTTCAGGACTTGTATTTCCACAAGGCCCCACAGCATGTCCAGGGATTTGTGCAAGGTGATACTTCAACCTATACACCCCCCCGTGTATTTCCTTTCCACACAACTTGCAAGTCAAGTTTTGTCTATCATTCGGAGTTGTAGGCTCACCATAATCCCAGAAAGGATCCAATTTCCTTGGCATGTTTGTTTTTTAACTTTGAAGTTGCAAACCTATGGGAAAAAATTAAAATTAATAAGGATTAGGAAATATGAATTTAGGATTACAATTTAGCATTTGCCATTTACAAAATTAAAAGTTACAAATACTAGAATGATAGAATCCAAGTCCAAACCAAGTTACCACCAAATGGCAAGCAAATGCCAAAAACAAAAAACATAAAAAATGTTTAAAAACATGAAAAAAAAAAAAAATTGGTTCCCATAGCCATACCAAGCTACCCATCCCAAATCAATGAAGAAATACAAACAATCTCTAAAAACAAGAAAAAAAAAAATGGTGCCCATATGAAGGTTTTTCCAACAAAAAAAAATAAAAACATAGAAAAACATTGTTTTGAAACAAGAAAAAAAAAAAATCAACCTACATACCGTTTCTACGGTGAAAATGGCGATCTCCCTCTCGAAATAGTGAACGCAGAACCTTGAATCGCAAAACGCCCTCCAAACCCTCTCTCCCAGCTGAGAAGCTCTTCCTCCGCCGCGCGCTGTCCAAATGGGCAAAAGAAATTTCATTTTTCCCTTTAAAAACCCGCTGCCGCCCGACCCCACGATTTTTTGGGTAAAAATCGCGCTTTTTCGAAAAAAGCGCGATTTCTTCAAAAAATCACGCTTTTTTGAAAAAAGCGCCAAAAAAATTTTAACCGCGATTTTTTCCTATAAAACGCGCGATTTACGCGGTGTGGGGAAAAAATCGCGATTTTTTGAAAAAAGCGCGATTAGATCGCGATTTTCACAACACTGGGATTTTCATACCACTGTACGTATTTTTCAAAAAAGAATCTCAAAAACTTCTCTCAAACAGCGTGCAGCTCACAAGATTAAATGTTGTTCATACTATACCTTATGTTATCTTCTATGCCTTGATTTTTGTGCCCATCTTTGCCCATAAATCACTCCTTCAGCTTGCTGCAACAAATTTCTCTTTCAAAACTTTTCTCCAACTCTCAGCCTCCTTTCTCCAATCTGCTCTCAATGAATGCAATCTCTCTTTTCTTTTCCCCCTTTTGTTTCCCTAAATGACTTTTGGGCAACTCTAAGATCTAATGGCTCAAATTCATTTAGATCAAGGGATGAGAATAAATGTGCATTTAATTCTCACTTTCTATTTTTTAACTCACCCATCAAATAAAGTACCCACATTGTACTTTATGTCTAAAGTCACTTTTCACTTTATAATTTAACATTGACTTTACCACATATAAAGTCACACTTAGAAAAAGAATTATTCTGGACACTTTTCCTTAGGTAGAGACTAACCCATCGAAAACCACTTGTCCAAGATACAATAAAAATCAATACTCCCTCTTACCGAGAAAAGTGTTTGTCACCACACCCATCTTGTCCCTAAAATGGACACGCTTGCCTCTTGGCAAGGACTTCGTGAGAACATTGAACACCTGCTCATCTATCGATATATACTTCAGCTTCACTACCCCCTTTTGAACATAGTCCATGATAAAATGATATATGATGGCAATGTGTTTTGACCTGTCATGAAACACTAGATTCTCCATGAGGTTAATGCAACTCCAATTATCACAGTGAATAATTGTCGGTCTCAACTCTTGATCAAATATGCCATACAACAACTTGCAAAGCCAAATGGCCTCACAACTAGCGTGGCTAGCAACCATATACTCAGCCTCATAAGAGCTCAAACCAACTGACTTTTGCTTTCGATTAAACCACGACACAACTTCCAAACCCAATCTGAAGAAACACCCTCAAGTCCTTTTCCTGTCAGAAGCACACCCTGCCCAATCTGAATCTGTGTACCCTACCAACCTCACTCCATCTCCCCGCCTATAGTCCAAACCATAATCAATAGTCCCCTGCATGTAGCGAAGAATGTGCTTTGTAGCTACCCAGTGCAACCTCCTAGGCTCAACCATGAACTAGCTAAGTGTGTTCACTGCAAAGCATATATTTGGCCTGGTGTTGACCAGATACATCAAGGACCCAATAAGTTGCCTATACAATGTGGGATCCTCCAAACTAGAATCTAAAGCATGAACCTTCTTCCAGTTGGTGATCATAGGTGTAGACATGGATCAACAATCTGCCATGTTAAATCTGCTCAACGCTTCCACAGCGTACTACCCCTGCCCCATAAAGATATGCCCCTCCTCCTACCTCACCTCAAGCCCCAAAAAGTAATGCATCAGCACAATGTCCTTCATCTCGAACTTCATAGCAAGACCCTCCTTGTAACCACTAATCAGTCTCTCTGCCCCTATAATGAACAAGTCATCAACATACAGCACAAAAAATGAGCAGATCATCCCCTACAACAATGTAGTATAGGTTCAGATCTGCATCACTCTTCGTGAAACCCATCTGCTGCAAGTAAGTATCAATCCTCGAATACCAAGCTCTCAAAGCTTGCTTAAGTCCGTAGCAGTGTTACTTGGGAGCATGAGTGAAAGCGGGGAGCGGGAGCAAAAAGTTAAAACGACCACCGGAGCGACATTTTCAGAAGCTCCCGGTTTGGGAGCGAATCCCGGAGCGTTATATATATATATATATAATAATTATTATATGTCAACAAAAAACATGTAGAATGATGAATTAGATATAAAAAACATAGATTGAACCATAATAACAACAATCATTAGAAGTATAATCTTCATCAATCAATGTACACAAGTTAGTAACATAGAGACATAAAACATATTGATCTCATGATTCATCAATTTTTAAAAGTTCCAAAGCTTCAAAATTCATATATAACATTATCATCATGATCACCAAATTTGTACTTTAAGCTAAGTGTACCATTACAACAAATAATATCTAACATGAAATGAAATGAAATGAAACAACTTTCAACTTTCATGAAGCATCATATTCATAATTCATTATTAATGAGTTACAATTGCCAACTTCAAACTTAAATTGTCATATATTGTTTAAAAAAAATATCATAATAAATATGAAAGAGTCAATAGTTATAAAAACTACAAGAAACTAGAAAAGACAAATAAATCTATTGTCTATTGCTTATGCTTGGGCCTCTTGCCACCATGAGAAATGTCTAATTTTTTAGTCTTGTTGGAAAATCAAGATCTTTGTCATTAATATCCCCCTCTAAGCATTAACATAAGATAGAAAAAGCATAGCATGTCAAGTCAAGATTTTGTTTGAGTGATGCGTACAATTTTAGGAGGGTCATGATAGAGGAGTTCGACAACCAATGTCACTAACATCAAGGTACATAGAGGGATTGGTGCTCTTGATTAAATACAAGTTCCATACCCTAATACATGACAAAATTCAATGGAAACATTGCAATCCCCCAATCCTGAAATCCTAGAAAAACTGATAAGTCTGCTGGATTTTGAATGAAATCTAAAATTCTACTTTCTCCATATGAAATCCAATGAGATTGGAACCGCTCTCAAACATCCTGAGTCATTTCATGGTAATGTTAAAAATTTAAGTAAAAGGATGAAAATGAAGATTAAGGAGAATGTCACTTTTACTTTAAGAATTTAATGCTCCCTCCTCTGGAGCATTTTCGGGAGGGCGCTCCAGAGCCGTTCCCACTCGAAGCGCAAATTGGGAGCGGGAGCGAGAGCGGGGGGGTGCTCCCCGGCAACCCTGGTCCATAGAGTGCTTGCCTCAACCGGCATACATGGGTCTCCTACCCAAGTACTTCAAAGCCCGGTGGTTTCCCAGCGTACACCTCTTCTTCTATAACTTCATTCAGAAATGCGGTCTTCACATCCATCTGATGGATTTGCCAACCCATTTTTGCAGCAATAGAAATAAGGGCCAAATAGAAGTGTACTGAGCAGTGTTGCGGGGGAGCGCCCTCCCCCCTCGGTCCCGCTCCCAATTCGCGCTTCGGGCGGAAGCGACTTGGGAGCGGGTCAGGAGCGCGCTCCCTAAAAAAATTTCGCTCCCTGCCTTTTCGGGAGCGTTTTGCCTTTTTTGCAAAAAACAAATTGTAACAATGTTCAAAATGCAATTGTTTTTTAAAGAAACAAATAATTTTTGAGTGGGGCAGATTAATGATCAAGCCTATGGCCCTACTATTGATATGCTATTCATGGTAATGTTAAATTCTTAAGTAAAAGTGACATTCTCCTTAATCTTCATTTTCATCCTTTTACTTGAATTTTTAACATTACTATGAAATGACTCGGGATGTTTGAGAGTGGTTCCGATCTCATTGGATTTCATATGGAGAAAGTAGAATTTTAGATTTCATTCAAAATACAGCAGACTTATCAGTTTTTCCAGGATTTCAGGATTGGGGGATTGCAATGTTTCCATTGAATTTTGTCATGTATTAGGGTATGGAACTCGTATATGAGGCCCCCCAGTCTAGTGAACCTGAAGGTCTGCCAATTGACTCTGGTGTGCCTGTATCAGCACCTATCCTCAAAGAACCTGTGCCTGTGTCAGCTGAAGTGCCATGTGAACTTTGTACCAGTGGACTCCCTAAAGAAGTGCTCGGTGAACTTGCCACTGGTGCCCCAGATGTCACTGACATTGAAGTACCTCCTGTACCAGTTAATCCAGAACCTTGAGCTCCTACTCCCTGTACCTAACCTCCCTACTGAGGAGAAGTTTGTGACTCTCTCTCATCATACTCTCGTGATCTATGATAGGGCCTCTCCTCCTCGAACTTCACATCCCTCCTAATCACCACTCTCCGTTTAAAAGGAATGAAGATCCGATAGGCCTTCAAAGTCTCGTTGTAACCCATAAAGATACCCTTCTCTGCCATGGGTTCCAACTTCGCCCTCTGCTCCTTGGGGATATAAGAATATGTGAGACATCCAAAGATACGAAGATGTCCCATATGAGGCTTCTCTCCTATGAAAGCCTCCTCCAGAGTCATATTCCCCAATACTCTGTGAGGACTCCTGTTCTAAAGATAAACAGCAATATTGGGGGCCTTAGCCCACAAAAGCAAAGGCAACCCCTAATCATGAATCATCGCTCTAGCAACCCCAACAATAGTTGTGTTCTTCCTTTCAAACACCCCATTCTCCTGGGGTGTACGAAACCATGAACTCTCTCCTAATGCCCTCTTGTGCACAGAAGTCAAAAAACCCACCATCAGGGTACTCACCACCATTGTTTGACCTCAAGACCCGAATCTTCCTACCTATTTTCTTTTCTACAAGAGCTTTGAACTTTTAAAGCGACTGAAGACCTCACCCTTGGTCTTCAGGAAATATATCCAAGTCCTCCTAAAGTAGTCACCAATGAATATAACATAATACTCATAACCACCCAAAGACACATGAGACATACGACCACTAACATCAGTATGAATCAAGTCTAGTATGCATGTAGACCTGTTGTCGCTCGCTAGGAATGGTAACTTTGTGTACTTGCCCAAAGCACACCCTCTGCATACCTCATAATGCTCGACACTGAAATCAATAACTCTAGTAGTGATCTCCCTCAGTACTCTCAAAGCTCCATGATGCATATATGCCATCCTCCGGTGTCATAACTCGCACACGTCTCTACTGTTGGTGGTACTAGTGTGAGTACTACCAGATGTGCTACTCACCAATGCTCCTACCAACTGAAAACCGAACTTTTATAGTTTCCCAGAGCGGACTCCAATCACTTTGGCCGAATTGATGGAAGCTCCTCTGGGATGCATCAATACCTGCCCTCTTGAGAAACTGACGTCAAACCCCTTCTCCTCCATAATAGACACTGAAATCAAGTTCTTCTTCATCCCCGGAACATACTGAACATTCATGACCTTCAAAGGAGGCAAAGACTCCCTCTCAAAGGTCACAGTCCCCACACCAACAGCTTTCACAGTGCGGTCATCTCCTAGTACAATCTCAATATCAAGTGCCCACTCTGCAAGCTCTGAAAAGAACTCCCATGCACCTGTCATATGGCAGGAAGCTCGGTTGTCTATGTACCACACATCGAATGATGTTATCCTACTAGATGTAGAAGTAATAAATGCAAAGTCCTTGTTAAAAGGTGAAGCAAACTGCTCCACCTCTGTTGAAGATGCAGTACCCTTCTTCCCCTTGTTCTTCCTCTCAAGACACGTAGCAGCATAGTGTCCCATCTTCAAACATGCCCGCATTTGAATTTGGACATATCCATATTTTTCTTCTTCTTTTTCTCCTTCACCTTAGCCCCATCTGATGAGGCCCCTTTCTTGGCCTTCCCTTTGTTCTTCCCCCTAGCTGCCAAGGCTACATCATCCTCATCTGCTATCTTCACCTCACGAGGAGGAGCAACGAGTGGAGGAGGTGACACAACCTACCCAGGCTACCCTTGTCACCAGTAGAAGACGTGGTCTACCTCCTGTAGCTCCTAGTTCTTCAGCTTCTAGAGCACAGCAGAGTCCACTGCCAACTCCACCGACATCTACATCTAGAGGGAAAGGGAAAGCTATTGCATTTTCTCGCAAAAGGGATAGAGGAAATCAGTGGTATTAGACTTTAGTTATTTGGTTCATTTCATTGTATATGACATTATGACTCATGATATGAGATACATTATTATATTTCTTGTCAATATTTTGAAGCTGAGTTGGGACTCAGGAGTCAGGACTTACTATTCAGGACATGATTCACTGTTATGTGTGATGTAGCACTAGAAATGATAATACACATCTTATATATTAGTTCTTTTATCATATTTATGTGTCAATGTATTTATTTTATGTTGTAGATGCTTTAGATATTAAAAAATTTGAAAAAAATAATGAATATTTTTGTATTTTAAGATTTTTTCCCCTCGCCGATAATATCTCGATAATGATAACTACAATATTGGGCCAAACACCTTGAAGACCCTCTTCATTAGAGACAACCTCCACAAGTGATCCCTCCTTGATGTCATTAGCTTTTGAAGCAAATGGCTCCATGTGATTTTTAGTGCTAGGTTCAGTTTCAAGATCTACTATTTCCCTCTTTGCAACTGACTCTATAACATTAACAAGTATAGAAAGTTGGGCTAGAGGAAGATTAAGCTGTGTAATTTGTCCATTCAGTACTACTACTCAACACTGTAACAATCAACTTCATTCCAGGTTGGAAATTTGGTTTATCAGCGAGATAAGACATAAATCTAGTTTGGCTTTCCTTTACTCTTATCAAATTTGCAACCATGGCTTCTTTCTAACTTTGTCCATGTTTGGCTTTGGCCATGCTTTGACATTAATGACAAACCTCTAAACAGCCTCCAAAATTGCTCCCTTAATTACATCAATACACTGAAGATGTGGAACTCCATCACTTGGTCCCCTAGCCATGGCACTTAGCCATGAATTCATTCTCGTCCACTATCACTTATTGTCACTAACACCTATGAACTAATGGGTTGACCTTGGAAATGCCACCTCCCCTTCGGGGTTGGAAGCAACTAATAGGGTTGATTACCTAACCACCTCTAAAAAGGTAGGGAACACTTTTATGGGACTCGGTTTGGTTAGAAATTTGAAGGTGATCTTAGTTTGAAGTATCATTACACTCCTAACAGTTAAGCATGGTCCACTTTGATGCATCTATGGTCATTGTCTCTAGTGAAGTGTTGCTTTCACTTGAGTTTTATATGGTTTTGTCAAATGGTTTTGCACATAGCAACTGAGGCCTTGAGGGCACAATATTCTATTCATACTCCATATGATGCCTGGTTCGTACTACACTTTCGGAGAGCATGATGACCTTGTTGATGCAATGTTGCCCTTCTCTAGCAAAGCATTTGGCACTTCGATGATCTTGACAATTGACTGCATCCCTAGAGCACCCTCAGATGCCAAAGCATTGAGCTCATCTTGCTTGGCAATAAGGATTCTCGATGATGTACTAAGCAGACCCAGCATGCCTCAGGTTGGCATTGACACTACTTGATGGGTATGCCTTGATTTAGAGCACAAATGATTATCATCATCCCCAGGATGATTAAGGAGGCCTTGTATTACGTCACAAAGCCCTAACACTGGAGAGAGAGTAAATTACTTTGTCTAGATAACACCCGTGGAAATGACACAAGTCACCCAGAGCTGGTTTTTGGACACATCGAGATATTTTAAGGCTTCAATGCAAGACCCTGCCTCAAATTATGGTTGATCATGATAGTTGGAGACACATCTAGCCTTTGTATTGCACTTTTGGAGCATTTTACCCCTAAAAGCAAACAACTCAATCAGTCTGCATATATGTATCACTCAGAACAGAAACAACGAACTTATGTTCCAAAGACTACTAATGTCAATGCAATTCAGTGTTGTGATAAAAAATCACACTAAGTATTCAGTAACCACAAGATTCCACAAAATATTAATTTAGGATGGTCGAGCCCTTCTCAATGCAACAATTTTGTTTATCATTCCGAGGATCTTAACATCTTGTATTGACGAAGATGACAAATCGAAGAATTCCAAAAGATTTGAATAGATTACAAAGACAAAAAACAGATGATACACCTTGTCAACAATAAGCTTTGAGGACAAAGCTTTCTAAAGAAGAAGGCAATGTTATATATATATATAATATATATAATATATAATATATAATATATATATATATATATTATATAAATATATATATAATGATTAATTAGTGATTAGTATAGAAGAGGTACGTCTCTCAAGACATGACCCTTCATGAAAGGACACCTGCCTAGATATATAAGCAAGTCCTCATTTGTAACATCTCATCATATCATATCTTTTCTACATTTCTATATAAATATATTTGTCCTACCATGAATATTTATATATTTCAGATCTTCTGAGCATTCTATTGTGTTTATGAACTTTGTTCGTAACAAACAAAGTAGGTTAGACCCGAACCTTTCACCGCCTAAGAGAAAGTTCAACTTAACCAAATTTCATTGGATAAGAATCTGTAAAGGTATAAACAAAACAAACAACATAAGTACTGCCCATGGGGAAGCAAGTCGAGCCAAATGCATTTAATCAAGAACCTAAAGGCCCTCTCCCACAATGGTCAAGCAACTTAACCTCCTTCATAAGTGTTTCCATGGTAAACCACCTACTCTTCCCACTGTTGTGGAGTACGCCCACTGCCCTATGCCCCTTTTTATTCTCCTGTCTAAGCAATATTCCGCCCTGTATCTAAACCTCATTCTCCCCATCACCATCCTAACTCTTGGATAAGCTAAACACATTCAAACTCATGGTATGGTTTATGTTTTTTTAATTTTAATATCTAATTTTATCTTATTTGTTATAACTTATAATTTAATTTTGTATTAAACTTGTAAAGTAGCTTTATTGTGTGTGTGTAATAAGTCTATTATTTAAAAAATATAAATTGTATATAATGTAAGTCATAGATTTATATGTTATATTAAACCTTTATATATTATTACTCGAGTTATCTAGAGTAATTAATGTAATATATTATTAATTATTATTTATTTATTATAAGTTTATGGTTAAACTTTCATAAAATTGGATTGTATTAGTTATTATTTACATGTATTATACTTTACTAATCAAACATAAGTTTTTCCCTGTAATTCATAAACAGAAAACCCCATAAACTTTACCATTGGTGATGGGTAGTAAATAAGATAAACCTTCAATTTAGAGAAAGACAATAAGTTTTTAACTTTTAACACATCAACATGTTACATTCTACTCAAGGACTTGATTCCACTTGCAAATCATATCACTCAACTACTTAAACTAACCCATCAAACCATAACATCAACATTATATATAGTAAATACAAATATAAATTGTATATTTAAATATTTAACATATTACAAAAATATATCTATATTGTTTGTTTCCGTCATTTTCCCATCGTATCCGGATCTTCGCGTTTCAAAAATCTGACAGATCTGGATCTGTATCCTGGTAACTTAGATTTCAGCCTTTGTTCACATTGATTTGACATAACATATAGCTAAATTGGTTCGCTGATTTAACACATATCCGGAATATAAAAGAGCATATTTTCTGCTGTTATAAGCTGCCGTGGTAAGAAATTTCAGATCTATTATATGCCTTCAAAAGTGTACCCTAAGAGCTGTAGCATTGAGGTATTGACATTCACTCATATGGTATTTATTCTCTTGGACAGACAGGTCAAGTCGTCTTAGAGGGAAGTGAAATATTACTGCTCTCACTTAAATTTCAAATCAGCCCTAAGGCTGAAAGTTCACAAGGATTGAATCCAGAAAACCTTAAAGTAAATGAGATGAAATTTCTGAATTGCACTAATTTCCCGATTCACAAAACATATACAGTGACTAAATATATTAGACCAACTTAAGCTTAACTAATCTCCAAATGTCTAATATCTCGATTCTTAACATAAATAAGCAAGGATGACTAGTCACACTATGGCATAGCCAATGGTGATGCCCTTCCAACAATTCTGGATGCCTTTTATGCTGGGTAATTAGTACCCTTAAACTACCCAACTAATACTTTGCAAACAATATTCCATTGCAGGAGCTGCCAGGGAAGACATTCACAATTTGACATACTGAGTGATCATGGCCTCTTAATACTTATGAATACATGTATACGCCAAAGGGTTGGTAGTTGTTAATTACCGAATTATGCCTGTCACATATTAACACAAGTACCAATAGCAACATTATAACAAGAACCTATTTGACAGGATTGGATGTGGCATTAGGATAATAAGAACCTATTCGGCAGATTATGCCAGCCTCTTCATTCATCTTATACTTTCCAAGAAATCTTGAACAGAAGATGGGGACTCCCAAGTGAAGAAGCTAAATAGGCTAGTCATATTCAGAGAGTATGGTCTTTCAAAGTCTCTTATACGTTGATGCTATTTGAATGGCTATCAATTTACCATGGATTGTCTTCCAAAGAGATTGTCTCAGACAAGGTTTATACATACTTAATGTCACTACTGTGTTTGGGTTGAAACCATTTGCCACCTTTTTTGAACATGGAATTGTGCTCCAGAATGTTGGGAACTTGTCTAGGACACTTGGCACAATATCCAAGGTTTTCAAAATCTGGTGTACCATGTCACATTGACTCCATTGGTCCTTTTCACTTCAGTGGAATACTGCACTGTATTAGATTTGTTTCATTGTGTATGCTTTGGAAGATTAGATGTGAGGGTAATTTTAGCAATCTTTATTCTCTATCTCTTCATTTAGAGAATGTTCTTTTGATGAATTATTTGTACTGTACAGAGCTAGAACCACTCTCATTAGGAGAGATTTGAGAGATAGTCACTAGTGATCTAGAGACTCATCTGACATAAGCATTGTTGTACTGTCCATTCAGTGCACTTTAGTCCAATCATACATTATTTTTCGATCATGAAACACATCTTCTATTAATAAAAGAAATCAGCGTTTTCCAAAAGAAATATTAAATTTATTTTAGAAATTAATACTTCAAAATAGCAAACATTATAATAAGATACTTAAAAGGCAAACACTATGACACTATTAACTCGGTCAATTCCTTGATAGAGAATATGCATTATTATTAATACTTCATAATTAAAAACTTGAAACCTCAGTTAAATATGTATATTCCTCTTAGTATAATTAACCAGTACTGAACTTCATTGATTCAATCAATAAAAATAAAATTATAAAATGAACACCAAGAATAGCTGAAATCCTCATCCACCTGGAAGTAGAATCAGAGCCAGCAACAACAATACATCAAAAAGAGACATTGAGGAATCCTTACCTAGTCCAATGCGTTCACCAATTTGCAGATATTCGAATCGGATTTCACATTCTGCAACATCATCCATTATAGGGTGTGTATTATGCGTATTAGATGAAGACACAGATTCATCTTCTGAATTTTCCCTGGAATCTACTAATCCAACAACCTGACTTTCAGAGTCAGAAGGTCCTCTTTCCCCTCTGCTGTGAGCACTCTCCCTACCCACTAAATTGTGTAACGAGGCATCACTAAGTCCTACATGATTTTGATTTGCAAGAGCAACAGATGTGTCTGAAGCTCTTCTAACATTTTCAGGAGCTTCATTAAGAACGTTACGTTTACTTGTTGCTATGACCTGTGGCAAAGCAACAACAGACGATGTAGCAGCAAATGCTGAAGCAACTGGAAGATTTCCACGCATTTCAGTATGTTGAGATGAGGTTCCCATTCCTGGAGAAGGGGTTGATGAAAAATGAGTATTGTTTATATCTGGAATACTGGCAACAGGAATATGTACAGCATCTGAAGTTGAAATTTCCATCAAAGAAGTACTATCCAAATCCCTCGCCTCTGTTACTCTCTTTTGTCTTGTTCCCTCCACAAGTTCCAACCGGGTATTTTCATTTACACCACTGTTACGTATTAAATATTTGGGTCGTGAAATGTGTTTTGGAGGTCGTCCAGGGCCTGAGAAAATTTTATCTTGCCGTTTTAAAAAGTCGTTAATTTCTCTCTCCTCAATCATATTCTTTTGTTGGGTAACATTCTGTTCTGCTGCACCTTGCTGTGAACTGATGCCATCAAATAAATGTGGAGGAGCTGGAACACCACTCTCCAATAAAACAGCATGTAATCTTTGTGCAAACTCGGGATTTTCTGAAGCAGCATTCATCACATACTGTGATACATTTTTCACTTTCCTCTTCTCAGCAACGGAAACTGCTCCCTCTGTCCATGATGGAGATCTCCTTGGCTGGTTTGATGGCAGATTCAATTTTCCAAATCCTGGTTCAAAGGATTCAAACTGATACCCATCTTTGATTTTGACATCATTCAGGCTCGACTTATAAGCATTACATGTGGCTGAGTCAAAATTTAATTTCTTGTCTTCCCTTCCATAGTCACCACCATAATCATTAATGCAGACAACTGCTGTTTCTTTTCTGTCTGCAGAACCTTGGGTATCCTGATCTTCAAGAGTTGAGCACAAATCCTGCACTGCTTGTGCAAGAATATGCTGTCCTGTGCCCAAGTTATCAATTACAGGATTCTGAACAGAAGCTACACTAGGTGTTTCAGTGGGAATCAGAGTACCAGGAGCTCCCATCAGATCAATGATAAATTCCCTGAAAGAAATCAATATTCAAGTTAGCATGTCTCCCCCTTCCTCCGTCTTTCACACACAGCCACACCCACACACAAACAATTTCCAAACAGACAACTTGAACATACAAAGAAATGCCTAAGACCAAAGAATTAGAGCCATGCAACTAAATTACACCAAACAACCTCAAAATATACTAGAATAAGTAACTCCAGAAAAAATCCAAAACAATTTAGGAAAAGAGTAGAATTGCAAGTTAGAGTTATGGCAGGCAGACAATAATGTATTTAGCTTTGGACCATATCAATGTTGCTAGTTTTCCTCTCAAGAAAAAGGGCACGCCAACTATATGTAACTAACGTAATTCACATGATCAGAAAATTCAAATTCTGGGTACTACAGACATGGGAAAAGTTGAAAACTAAAAGTCCAAAAGTGATGGCAGAGTTCTGTTATGATGTTATCTTCATAGAAAAGATGTTATCAAGCCAAGATCTTAAATACATTATAATACTTGCTGGGTTATTACTGAAGTTAGTGCTTTTCCACATAATCAAAACCGTGTTCAAACTTCAGTGATGCACTAACCCAGTGATAGCAAGATGTTGTTCCTCTACTTTCAACTAGGAGTGACTCCAGATTGCTGAAAAACTAAGTTGAAGGAAATGTGACCCGGCACACCCCCGTTTCCAGCACGTCCTGTTTCAGATATGCATTTTTGTTTCCACGTACCATGCAAGTTAGCTGAAAAATAACTCTGAGATCACAGGATGCATACACAATTATTTGCTTCTGTTTCTTCTACTCTGCTAATGATTCTTTATGTTAACAGATTCTTAAAATGGACAAGGATGGCGCATACAAGTGCAAAGCTGCAAGGTTGCCTCAGACCGTTTCTGCAGGCCCCATTAGGAAGCTGCTTTGTCCTCAAATCAGGGGTAACATTGGATGTTGTATCCCAAATTCTTCATTTTTTTCCAAGGGCGGTCTTCAACAGGGGTACCTTTCCAGTGGACTAAGTATGCACTGGTTTACCATCCAATTAGGTTTCTACTGTGCACCTCAGTTTCCTCTTCGAATTCTAACAATATTGATTGGTGAACATTGATAATTCCTAGTTTTTGTTTTAGCCGTGATTCTTGGAACATGTTTCTGGAGTTTATTTCAGAGCTTTTATGCATATCTCACTTCTCCAACACCAATTATACTGTATGTCCCATAAAAACATGGCTGAAGCTAGTTCTTCACGTTCTTTAATAACGATAGCTTGTCAGACTGGAGACAGAGAAATACACAATCTCCCAACTAAAATGGCCGTTCAATTCAATACTTATCATGGTACTATTTTATGTGATTCTAAGATTGAGTTCAATTGCCCGTGGGAATAGTATTAGTTACCTATCTTTCAATTCTTCTAGTCATTCCTTTGTTACTTTTGTCCCAACTGAGATAACCAAATATCATTGGAGTGGAGGTTAATGACCATAAAAAGCTTGGAACACGTCAACTTTGCAGATGTGCGATAAGTAGTATTCAACAGCAATTCAGCTCATTATAACCACTTGTGCTAATGTTGTCATTTATTGAAAGTTAACATGCACAAAAATATCTGAACACATTTGTTGACTATTGTCCCTCTATTCATTTTTGAACGGTTAGTTGTGCTCAAGGATAGTTTTGATCCAATTGCTCAAAATAGTTCTCTCTATAACTTGCAGGTGAATGGGAGTTTGATGACTAACCGTAATTTTGGGTAAACCATGAAGCCTAAATATTTCATTAAGTAAAAGTCTGCATACTTTCACTACCTCTACACTATACAGAATTGCATCTTTACCTTCTCCTGCAACCACATCACCCCCTCCTCTACCACAATACCCTTCCAGACTTCAACAACCACCTCCTCCATCATCCACATCTCCTTGTTGAAAATTGGTAGCCTCAGTCGGTATTTTCATTGGCAAAGCAAAGGAAAATTTATATATTTTTATGTTGACCAGGTCGGCCTCATTTGCAAAGGTCGGCCCTACTCATTGAAAGGGTTTGACCCCAAAATCAAAATCCTCCTCCTAGCACACATATATATTGGAGTTCAATTGACCTCATTTGGCATATCACACAACTCATCCATTCGATCTGAAACAAGGAGAACAGTCCACACGTGCGAGGAGAAGAAGAAGATTGGTTTCTGCGTTGACTTTGGTTTGTTTCTCTCTGTTTGACCGAGCTCTTGACCAAATTTGGAGGCCAAGTTTCTCGGTGATTTGTTGACTCTGTTTGACCAAAGTTTATCTCTGTTTCTGGGATGTTAACCGAGGGTTGACCACAGGTCAACTTCTGTGAATTGAACGAGCTTTGACTGTGGTATTGCAGGCCAAATTTCAGCCCTTTGACCAGCTGCCTTGGGCCAAAATTTGGCCCCTCTATTGCAGACTTTGACTTGGACCAGCGCGTTGACTATTTCTCTCATTTAATTGGTTCGACTTAGCATTTATTGAGGTCAGAATTTGGAATTTTGACTGGAATATTCTAATGTACATTTTGACGAATTGAATTCTCTCATAAGGAAAGATTTCTGGATTTTCCCCTTTGTGGGTTTTGCCCTAGTCACTGACCAAAATTTTGGTGTCTCTTGTCTCATTGTTTATTGTGATCTCTATTGCTCTATTGAAGAAGTTAATGGTTGAAATTTGTCATGTATAACTGCTTAATGATTGGAATGCTCTAAATTGTATCCTTGGAAGTAGTTATAAGTTTGAAAATTGTACTAGTCTTGATTGCACTAGAAAATCAAGATGGTGTCAGAGCTTTGGTGAAGGGAAAGAGCATTGGGATCACCTTGAAGAGCATTGAGATCACCTTGAAGATCATTGAAAGCACCTTGAAGGGCTTTTGGGATTCTACATCCTTTTGTTTTTGGTTGGTCATCTTCATCATGAATTCCTTCATGAAGACCGAGAACAAGCTTGAAGGAGCTACAAACTTCAGGGCATGGACTTCACCTAGTGCCTGCAACGCATAAGGCCTTGGGTATTGTTTTGGGAAAAGCTACCGAACCATCTGATCAAGCAGGAAAATCAAGTTTCAAGAAGATAACATCTCGGCTATGAGCATCATTGTGGAATCTGATAGGGATCATCTAATCCACTATAGTGTTGATCACAAATCTTTGAAGGAGATGTATGACGCCCTTATTGGATTATATACCTTCAACAACATCAATCAATCTATAAGTCCAAGGAGTCAGCTTAATGATTTCAAGATGACAAAGAATGATATTGTGGCATCGTACTTCGTAAGAATATCTCAAATAAGAGATCAACTCAAGGCTATTGATGAACAGGTATCTGACAAAGAATTAGTAGTTGTAGCAACTGGTGGTTTTCCTGACTCCAGGGATTTTTTTGCAGCAAGCATTAGTGGAAGAGAAACTGCTGCTACTTTTGATAAGCTATGAGCTGCTTGCACTCAAGAAGAATCTAGGCTCATGTCTTAAGGCATGATTCCAAATCCAAATGAAAATTCTCAAGCTTTTGCAGCCTACTCAAAGAATAGCAAGGGAAGAAGAAATTTTGGAAGATTTCAAAGAAGCTCAGGTAGAAGACCTCCTTCAAGATCTGCTCCAAGACCTACTCCAGGAAGAGGACCTGCTACACAAAGAAGACCTCCTCCTCCCTCTCAAGAAAGAAGAGACAAGACAAATGGTTTTTCTATCATTGCCAAGCATATTGCCACCTATCAAAATAGGTGTCCTCAAAGAAATGATCGAAAAAGGAAAGGGAAGCACCATGCTTCTGCAGCTGACCTTAATGAACCAACTCATAAGAGGAGGCCTAGGAAGAAACATTTTGATAATGAATATTAATTTTATTCTGCTTTTACAGGTTCCATTGCAGGTCATGCTGAAATTTGGTTGGTAGACAGTTGTGCCTCTGGGCACATGACTGGAAGTCGTGAGAATCTCTCTGAATTGGTTGAAAAGAAGTTAGCTCAAAGGGTTGAGCTTGGGGACAATGGCAAGTACGAAGTCAACGGCATTGGTTCTTCATCCTTCCAATTGGAATCAGGAGATAATGTCTCTATTAACAATATTTTATATGTTTCTGGTTTGAAGAAGAATTTGTTGTCTATTTCATCTCTTGAAGACAACGGGTATAGAATTGCATTTGTTGATGGACAAGTTTTAGTATGGAAGAAGGACTCCTCCTTTGAATCTGCCAAGGTCAATGGTGTACGAATAAGAGGCCTATATTGTCTCTTTGGACACTCAATTCAAGCCTTAGTACATAACACCTCTGATCTTTGTGAACTATGGCATCGAAGGTACGCTCATGTTCCTTATAAAGCTTTGTCTAGAATGAAGGACATTGTTAAAGGTGTACCTGAAATCAAGATTGAACATGATGGAATTTGCAAAGGATGTGCTCCTGGGGAAAATGTCAAAAGAAGATGTACTATAAGTGAAAGTAAATCCGGAGGAGTTTTGGATCTTTTGCATTTTGATGTTTGTGGGCCTATGTCTGACAAATCTTTGGATGATGGAGTCTGCAAAATATGTGCTCTTGGGGAAAATGTCAAAACTAGAAGTGATCGTAAATCCGGAGGAATTTTGGATCTTTTGCATTCTGATGTTGTGGGCCTATGTCTAACAAATCCTTGGGTGGTCATTTGTACTATGTTACTTTCATGGATGATTTCTCTCGTAAAACATGGATTTACTTCTTGAAAACCATGGACGAAGTGTTTGAAAAGTTCCAAGAATTCAAGGCACAGGTTGAAAATGCTACAGGAAGAAGGATCAAGATTTTAAAGTCTAACAATGGAGGTGAGTATGTATCCAAGGAGTTGATTTCTTTCTATAGGGAGGCTGGAATTAAAAGGGAATCGATAGTTCGCTACTATCCTCAACAAAATGGAATTGTCGAAAGGAAGAACAAGAATTATTATGGAAGTTGCCAAAGCCATGCTTCATGATCAAGAGTTGTCGATGTTTCTATCGGGAGAAGCTTCAAAGACATTTGTTTATGTTCAAAATAGATGTCCACACTGAGTATTGGATTACAAGACTCCTAAAGAAGTCTTCACAGGTGAAAGACACTGTTATGAATATAATTCATATAAAATAATAAATATAAATATAAATATAATAATAATTAATTAACTAGTAGTTATTTAGTTAGTTAGTAATGAAGAGGCATGTCTTCGAGACATGACCATTCATAAAAGGGCACATGCCTAGGGTATATAAGCAGGCCCTCATTCTCATTTGTAATCATCTCATATCTTACATCAATTCAATATTCGATATACAGTTACATGTCTTACAATGGACATTTATGTTTTTAAAGTATTTTAAAAAAAAATGTTGCATATACGAATTTTGGTCGTTACATTGGTATCAAAGCATTCCTCTAAGTAGACAAGCGTTGCTCGTTACAGACCCAATGTTGAACATTTGAGAATTTTTGGTTGTCTTGTTTTTGTTCATGTGCCCAAGGAGAAAAGGACGAAGTTGGAACCTTCCAAGAAGAAGGAAACTTTTGTTGGCTACAATCAAAATTCAAAGGCCTTCAGGGTCTATGTAACAGGACAACGTTCTCTCGAAACTTGCTGGGATGTCATTTTTTATGAAGATGTTTCTTTCTGGTAGTCCAAAGGATCACACTTGGACTCTGATGATGAGATGCAAGTAGCTTCTAATAATGTGGAATTGAAATCCAAAGAACATGAACCTATGGAACAAGATCTTCATGAAGAGTCTGATGATCCACGCGAATTTGTTGAATCACCTAGAGTCACTATACCTGAGAATAGAGAGAGACCATCTTGTTGTAAAATGTAACTAAGTTCAGTCTTCATAATGACATGTAATTATGATCTTTGTAGAAGATGAAATGAAGAAAATAAAATTATTTTTGTAATGCCTTACTTCATGGGTTTCATGAGCAAGAGTTTTAATCTAGTTGGCTCCCATTGAGAGCCTTAGGATTTATCATTAGAGTCAAAGAGTCAATGTCATGTATGAAGAAGCCCTTCTTGGGCATGTTTCAATTGTATATAAAAGTCTATATAGCCCTCCAACGACAAGCACACAATCCCCTCTTCCTATGTCGGCCTCAAGATGTATGAAGGAACTCATGTTGGCTCACATTAGGGAGACACACACATTCGAATGTTCATGTCGACTAAATTATATGGACGAATTACTATATATATGAGGCTAGGCTCTTCGCATTAGCACAGTTCAGACTTCGCATATCTCTGAGATATCACAAAAAAGAGAGTTTGAATTCCTCTGAGACTTTCAGAGGGTAATCACAGTCAACATTTTGGATATTTTAGGATGGAGAGAACAGTGATGGGCTCGGACCTCTAGTACAGTCATCAAGTAATTCAGATCTTTGGTTTTGGTGGATAGTTACGGTCAAGTAAATTTGGATGTCATTGCACTAAGAGGAATTTGGATCCTTCTGAAGTCTAGTAACCAAGCACAGTGATTACAGTGATACAAAGTGCAGTTAGGTGTCATGGAAGAGTTTCAATTCAGTGATGCGGTGCAAGTTGCAACCTCAACTTACGGTCTCAATGTCACCTTAAAGGAAGGACATCAGTACCATATCAAGGGAAAGAGATCGATGCCATCACAGAAGTCAAATCACAACAACGAGGTCTCACAAAAAGGAGATCTTGATATGAAGACAGTAAGGAGATCCCGGTGGTGACAAGCATCCCAATGCTAAGAAGATGGAAGAGGAAGAGAATAAGAGAAGACAGTCAAGAGAACTAGCGTCTTGGTCTTGGAGTGGCTAATAGGTAAAGGGTCTTGGCCTTGGTATTCGTCAATTAGAATCTCTATAAGAACAATTTGTGCGCGTTTTTCTTTCAAAGAGTAAGAGCTTTTGGCCCTGGCTTATAGCCTACATTATGTGTCTCTTGTGTATTTATGTTCATGCATCGGTTACTGTTTGATGAAGAAAAGCACTAATAATCTAACATGAAGAAGATCCTAATCTAAACAAGTAAAAAGCATTCACAAGTAGTCACTAACAAAATAGAAATCACCTAATCCTAATGCCCTAGATTTCTCAACATGGAATCAGAGCTAAGGCGACAGTTAAGGAATGGCATCTAATCTAAGAGACACTCAAGGATCGAGTTTCAGTGAAGGCATCAAAGCAAAGTGAAGGATCTACATTTTAGAATAAAACCATAGATCAAAGAAGAAGGTCTACTTCAAGAGAAGTCTTGGGATCATCAAATAATCAAGGCCAAAGCATTATTTCTACTCAAGGCGAATAGATCTACAAATAAAGGCAACTACAAGTCTACACCATCAAAAGTATTGGATCCTATAATCTTTAGCAAAAGACCAAAAGGACCCTCATCAAGATGAAGAGATCTACAAGGCAAGGCAGCCCAAAGTATAGAGAAGATTATTTCTAGGACTAAGATCACATCATCTAGGAAATCCTAGAAGCATTTTTGATCTACATTCGTTCACTACCAAAGAAGTCAAAGTATCTTGAAGACGAGAAGGCATTATCATCTTCAAAAGTTATAAGGCAAGCTCCCTACCACTGCAACAAGGATCTCATCCTTATCCGTGAAGAAGATCATTCAAGGAAGCATCAAAGCAACCTCATCAACAACCATCAACAAAGGAAGCTAGATCTAAAGGCATTGACATCATAAAAGGAGCAATCTCCTTTATTGAAGAAGGGTTTTTCATTTGGAAGAAAACCATTCAAAAGGGGCACCAACACATCTTCTTCAACCACCATCAAAGTGGTCAAGTTGAATATTTCATCTTCACTTGTCAAGTAAGTATCTTTCATTCTATAATCAAATTTGGTAAAATGACTTCGTTTTGCAAGGAAATCTATAAGCTAGTTGGCTCATCGAAATCCCTTCATGTAGACATAGTCCTCGAAGAAAGTGAAATCATTGAACATGTCAATGAAAAGGTCTCCTCTGAATACATGGAAAGGGATCCTTATGAAAGGTTCCCTCGTATAGCAGTATTGGAGACATCAAAGAGATACACATAATAAGTTGGCAAAACTATTCTCTGAAGATGCGATAAAGAAGGTCACATCACTTAGATCTTATCTACACAAATTGTACATTTATTGAATTAGGCAATTTCTCCTAAGAAAAGATTGTTAGATTTTTTCGGAGGTTGGGTTTTTCTAGGGGAAAAGTTTTTGCCTCGTGTGTATTTATTTTACTGTAATCTCTATTGTCCTTCTACATTTATGGTTGAAATTTTTTGAAGTATAATTGCTTAATGATCTGAAATTTGCTAAAGTGAGAACAATATCATTGGAAGTAATTATCTATAGCAGAAGATTGTGCTCGTCTTTATTGCACTGTTAAAATCAACATCTGCTAGCCACTAGGGCCACTACCGCACATGAAGTAGCAGCTCGCAAACAAGTCGAATAAAACATAGCCCTTGACAGTAATAGTAGTAGGCTGACAGAGGAGCTACAGGCAGTGCCTAGGTAGACACAAGAGGTTGGGCCACCGACAAAGTAACAATGATGTGTAGAGGTGTAGTTGGGACGTGGACAGGCCAAGCAGCCTACAATCACAAGAAGTACCAGGGGATGAGACAAATGCTACAGGTCACAAATAGAAACAGGGGAAGTGGCAGAGGATACTACCGAAAATAGAAGTTGTGTGTTGTGAGGAAGTAAAAGGAGCCACTAGTAGCTCAGAGGTTGTACGTGAGTGGCTAGTGCAGGATTGGCAACAAAAAAAGATACTTCCGATAATGCAACCAGCGGGATTGGCAGAGGTCACCTTTCAAAGGGAGAAAAGGAGATTGTATCGGAGGAGGATTTGACAACAAATTAATTTCGTGGGTGCCTAAAAGACTAGGTATATCCTCTTTGGTTTGAAGATAAACTTGATGGAGCCTCAAATTTCCTGACTTGGAACACTAGGGTCACCTTGGTTCTCAGGGAAAACGATCTTTGGGAGATTGTGGAGAAGGTGGTCTTGAAATCGATAGATGCCCAGGATAAGGCCGCTTTAAGAAAGAAAGAAAAAACAGCACAAAGGGTACTCTTGGATGCAATGAAGGACCATTTGATCCCTCACTTGTCCAAGAAGAAGTCATCCAAGGAGATGCTTGATCCTTTGGTGGGTCTATACCAGAGCAAGACCATTAACAAGAAAATGGTGTTGAGGGATATGCTCCAATCTACGCAAATGAAAAAATCTGAATTGGTGACGAGTTACCAAATGAAGATCACTCAGATTCGTGATCAACTTCCAATAACAAGGGAAAAGGTGGAAGACGCAAAGTTAGTGAACGAGGCATTGAACGGCATCCTAGAGACGTGGGATTCATTCGTCAGCAATTTGCTTGAGAGCACCAACCCACATTTGATAGGCTATGGGATGATAGCATCTAAGAAGAGATGAGGGAGCAATCAAAGGCCAAGGCCACCAACCTAGAAAGTGACTAGGACCTGGCTCTTATTGGTTAAAAGACGAAGAGCAAAGGAAAAGTTGCAAGTGAGAGTGTGGAGTCAGCCTCACAACCAAGAAGAACAAGGACTCGACTAAACTCAAGTGTTTTGCATGTCATAAGACATGATACTATACATTACAGTGTCCAAAGAGGAAGAAGGGCGAAAATGGCTTGTAGTGGATTGTAGTTAAATCAATAAAAGTTGAAGTAGAAGAGTTTGCCAAGAAGTTTGAGACAGAATTCACACTTGTTTCCTACCTGTCCTCAAGCACCGTACCAATTGGTGCATGGCTATTAGATAGTGAAGAACACATCCTATGACAAGAGCATGGGAGCAATTTGACAGCCTGACAGAGCGAGACTCAGAGATCCATGTGGAATTTGGTGTTGATATCAAATATGCAGTGAAAGGAGTTGGGGCAGTGTTATTCTGGCTGGAGTCAAGAGGCGTCTTGAAAGTGAAGGGCGTTATGGGTGACAAAACTCATGAGAAGTTCACTCTCAGTCTCTATGATAGCGAAGAAGGAGTTTGTAGAAGCATTCCAGGATGGAGAGGCACTAATCAGATCCATGGGATCTAGTTCTGACGATGGCCACGTCATTGAAGTTAAGGAGGGAAGCTTGTATAGGTTAATGAGCCAGCCTATTGAGCAATGGCAAGCAGAAAAACAATGACAAAGAATAAGGAGCGCGAAACTCCAAAAGTTGAGCAGAGTAGAAGGGGTCAGTGTTCAAGTTCAAGTGGGGAGGACAAATAAGAAGATCCTCTCAAGTCTATCAAGAAGGTCTCATGGCATGAGATGACTTTACAAGATTTTCAAGAGCAAGAGACTTCTAAGAGCAAGATCAAAGGGAGCATGCCTTCAAAGAAGATTCTGAACCAAGTGGCAAGGAAGGCTTTCAATTCAAAGGGAGTAGCCATGGTCAAGGATGCATAGTGGGACATTGCTCTAAGATTGGAGCCAATTCCAAATGGTAGAAGTACCTCCCTTGCTAAGAAAGAGTGTTGATGTTTGTAGCTCGGGCAAATACGTCTGCACAAGACTAAGTGTGTGGGCATGCAACAAGTCACATAATAGCCCTTAAACCTTAGCAAATTACTTTAGTGGTTAAAGTAATTTCTTTTATAAGATAAAATTGAGTTAATCTAATCTAATGGAAAGGTTATTTGCATTAGTGAATTAGATGAATCTCAGTTATCGATCTCAAGTGAGGCGAGAACTAATCAAAATCGTCAATTACTATGGAGATTAAGGTTATGGATTCGATCATAAATCAAGCTTATATAAGAGAGGCTAGGCCAAGAGAGAAGACACAAAACACAAGGGAATAAGGCATTGAAAGAGGCATCTCAATGGTGGGTGGAGAATGTAGGTTTTAACCCTGTACAAAAATTACCTGCATACGAATTCTAAAACACAGAAAATAAACAATTTGAGAGCATAACACATAAAACACATACACAGAGATTTTCCCCTGGATCCCCAAACTGGGACTACCAGCTTGATTTTTCATTATGTTCCTTTCAATGTTACAATACATATTTATACATGCCGAAGCATCCAATACCATGGACCAAAAACCCATCGCGTCCAAAACCATGGACCGAAAACCATCGCGTCCAAAACCATGTGCGAAAATCATGCACAAAACCATAGGTAGGTCCGCCCAACATAATATAGGGTCGAAAAAGCAAAATTTTCCAGGTGCTGCCCCGGACCCCATAGAGGGGGGTTACCTGCACCCCTCAAAACCCCTGTGACCCTCCCGCTACACAATCAGCGCAACAAAGGGGGGGGCTCCACCCCCCCTCTAACCCCCCGGTTAACTACGTGGGCTAGTCGTGGAAAGAATATAACACAAACCAACAGAGAAAGGCTTCTACTCACGAGTTCCACATCTAAGGATGGTGCAAAGTGGGGAACAAAGAGATCCAGATCAGCCAACTCTAGGGCTTGATCAGCTAGATCAAATCTAGAATTGTTGCATGTATTTTCTTCAATATGGGCTATTTTCCCAATAAGCAAGCCCAAGTAGCTTTTGACTAATGAAATGTAAGCGTTGTTAATTGGGCACAAATTTATGTGTGTGCAAGTGTGAGATTGGTTGTTTTATTTTTTTTGACATAAACGGTTAGTATGATATATTGACTCTTGGCAGAAATGACTCAATCCAGGTTACAAAGAGATAGGCAGTGCTCAAATTTCTCCTCGGCCAGGAACCAAATGGCTTCCCCACTAATGAGCCTACAAATTTTGCAATCTATAATACGAGCAATCTTCTCTATCTTCCCTAATTTGCAGATACAAACAAACTGCTCCAATAAAAGACAGTAAAACACTTTAATCAGACAGTTATGGGATGGGATCCCAGCCTTCATCTCCGTCTCTTAGAAGGACTCCGAGGGGGAGGAGAACCGCTTTATTGGCTTCAGCATCAGCTTCTTTGTTGTTATCTCTCTTTACATGAAGGAAGTCCAAACTCTGAAAGGATTTTAACAGGGATCTAATTCTGCTCATCAATATTGATAACCTTAAATCTGAAGGTGAAGAATTGTCTACAATGGCCTTTATAATAGACTAGGAATCACCAAATACTATTGCATCTTTGATACCCAAAAAATTGAGCTGCTTGAGCCCCTGAAGAAGAGCCAGAGCTTTAGCTTGAATGCGGGTATTGAAGCCCACTCCCCAGGCGTGTCTAAATTTAGTTATGCCCTCTGCACTTTTGACTACTCCACCTGCTCCGGAAATACCAGGATTGCCTTTCGCTGCCCCGTCAAAAAAGAGAGCATTTCTTGCCTTCTTGGTGCAAAAATCAAAGAATTTTGCAGCCTTAAGTTGAATTTGCCAGTGTTTTAGAGGAGAGGGATGCCTGACTATATCAATGAAGTGGAGATCAAGAGTTGCGCCCCATTCAGCGTCTTGTTCACTAAGATCTGCCCCGTCACGCTGATCTCCCAAACAGTCTTTTAGCTGGCTTTTAATTTTTACCCAGACTATCTTGGGATCGCTCTTCTTGTCTCTGAATATCCTTTGATTTCTTTCCATCCATATTTGCCAGCAGATTAATTTGGGAAGGGCAAGCCAGGCTTCTTTGATGTGAGCGTTCTAAGTGCCACCAGGGTACGTTAGCTTCCAGATTGAGAACAGGTCTGAGCAATGATTAGGGGGGGCGAAGACGATGCTCCATGGGCCTAAGGCCTCTTTCCAAATTTCTGCAACAAAATTACAGTAGAGCATCAGATGGGAGGCATTTTCTTCATCTTCCCCGCATAGCGAGTAGAATGAGTCGATTTTAGGGATCGGAGTCTGAGACCAGATCCCCTGCCAGGGCTTCAGGTCAAGAGGTACATGAGGATGCAAAGTGATCTGCCTATAACCCTGTGAAACTGTGTAACGCCCAGGGATCGGACCCCATCTCGGAGTGTCTGATTTTCTGTTGTTCAAAGGGGCTTTGCCTTTTAAGAGGGATAGAAAGATTGCGTAATCTTTGGAAAGGTTCTTAGGCACCTCTAACTTTTCCCAACTCTGCTAATCACCATTCTCCTAATGAGATATGTCCCACAGAGTGTTAAAACCAGCTCTGTCTATCCAATCTTTCAACAAAACCAGGGAGCGATCATCAGCTAGGGGATCGCAACCCATAATTCGGTCATCCCAGATTTTAATGCGCTTGCCATTTCCAGGGATCCAGTGCGCATGGAGTTTAATTAAGGAGGAAGCTTTTGCGCACAGTTTGTGGATCATCGTTCCGGAGGTTGTAATGGGATTGTCCAAACAGCATGTTCTCTGCCCATAGAAATATTTTTTCCACAACACTAGCTGAGCCCAACCCGGATTTGGGGCAATTATCCTCCATAACAGTTTTGCACCCAATGTGATATTTTGCTTACTAATATTCTTGAAGTTCAAACCACCTTCCATTCTGGGCAAGGAGATTATATCCCAGCTTAATAGAGGGATTTTCTTCTCATTTGCTTTGCTGCCTTTCCAAAAGAAATTCCTTATGTAATCCTCCATTTTCCTCATGATGCCAATAGGAGCCATCATAACTGCAGACCGATAAATGGGAAGGTTGTTCAAGACAGCTTTTATAAGCACTGTCTTGCCAGCCAGATTGAGCCAATTGAAGCCCCAGGAGTGGATTTTGGACTTAAATTTTTCCGACAGAGGCAGCCAGTCTCTGCTGAGAGCACTTTTTTGGAAAACAGGGAGCCCCAAATACTTGAAGGATGACCATGAAAAGGAGGCTGCGAAACCGAAATAACTGGAGATGGCTTGGAGCGATCTGGCAGAAGAGTTCCAGCAGTAGATGTGACATTTGCCTTTATTGAGGCTGCTTCCTGAGTCTTCACAATAGACATCCACCACATCTTTGAATCTTTTAGCCGAGGGCAAGGAGGCTGCACCCAGCAAGAGAGAGTCATCCTCGAATAGCGCATAATTTATGTTTCTGACACCTCTTACGTTGTTCAATCCCATTATTTCTTGATCAATCTGCTTTTTATTCAAAAGGAAGCTGAGAACAAAAGCTTGGAGGACAAAGAGCAAGGGGGAGAGAGGACACCCTTGCCTCAGCCCTCTAGAGGCTTTGAAGAAATCAGTAGCCCTCCCATTCACCAAAGGGGCAATCCAGGGCTCACTAATACAAGCCTTGATCCAATTGATAAATTTGAGGCCAAAACCAAATTTGTGCAGGACATCCAACAGAAATCTATGTCTCACCCTGTCAAAGGCGCTTTCAAGATCTAACTTGATAACCATTCCTTTCTCTTTCTAGGTCAAGCTTGAATGGATAGCCTCTTGGACCAGGATAAAATTGTCCACAATCTGTCTTCCCTGAATAAAACCTCCCTGATTCTCAGGAATAATGTCTGGAAGAATGGTTTTCAGTCTGTTTGCAATCACTTTTGTTATCAGCTTGTAGCCTATATTGCAGAGGGAGATAGGACGAAATCTGGTGAAGGAATTGGCGCCTTTTTCCTTAGGAATAAGGGCCAGGAAAGCCGAATTGGTGCTTCCCCCAATTTTCTGATAAGCTTGTGATTTCTGGACCATTCTGCATAAATCTTTTTCCACAATCTGCCAACAATTCTGCAAGAATCTGGCAGTAAAGTGCCATCTGGGCCCGGGGCATTATCTAGCTCCATTGCAAAGAGGGCAGTTTTTATGTCATTATTAGTGACTTCTGCTTCCAAAAACTGATTCTTTCTGGCAGAAATCAGAAGGGGCACCTCATTCACTAAAGTTGAAATATGCCCCAGTCTCTCTTCTTTGTTGTACAAATTTTTGCAGTGAAGGAAAGCAGTGTTTTTTATGCTTTGTATATCTTTGTGTTTGATGTTCTCTTCCTTGATTTCTGAGATGGAATTGAAACTTTTCCGAGCTTGGGCTTGCTTGTGAAAGAAGGATGAGTTCCTATCTCCTGCCTTAAGCCAAAGCCTACGGGATTTAATCCTCCAGTACTCTTCCTCGGCCAAGCTTGCTTTGAGTAGCTTTTGCTGAAGTTCAGCCTCCCTGTCTAGAATTTCTTTTGTGATCTCTTCATTTTCCGATTTCAGATGATGAATCTCGAGACATTCTTGGATCTTTTTCCTTTCCACTGTTGGGTTAGGAAGGGATTTTACCCAAGTTTTCATTGCAGCTTTCACTCTCCTGAGTTTTCCTCCCAAACAAAGAAGGCAGAGCCATTGACTGGTTGCTTCCAACTATGTTTTACTAGTCGCATAAAGGATTGTTCCTTGACCCAAAGGGGACTGAATTTAGAAGGGATAGGACCTTGATCCATATGGGCCAGATGATCAAGTTTGATAGGTCTGTGATCAAAGACACTACAAGGGAGAATATGCGTTCTAGACTCTAAACCAAGAAGAAAAAAAGCACTTTGAACAAGAAATCAGTCTAACCTTGCAGCAATATGTCCCGGACTGAGTCTTTTATTGGACCAAGTGTACTTGCCCGACGAAGGTTTAATGTAGATCATGTCCCAATCCTGAAGCAGATCCTCAACCCATTCTCCCGCCAGATCCCTTACAATGCTTCCTCCACGCTTTTCAACCAAAGATAAGGTGAGATTTAGGTCCCCTGCAATGATGATGTTCGCTAAATCTTCAGAATCTGCCAAACTTCTAATGGAATCCCAGCAGATCTTTTTGTCTCCTACGCTGACTAGAACATACACGTTGAAGAGGCAAAGGGTCTCATCTGAATCAACGTGTTGCAACTTACAGAGTAGCCAATGGGTGTTGGCGACCTCTTTGATCCTTGAGAATTTGTTTGCGTTCCAAAGGGTGCTCAGGCCTCCTGAGGCACCACGAGCTGAAATAGCTTGCCCTTCACTTCTCTTCCACAATTTTTTGCCGATATAGAGGAAGGCCTTGTCCTCCATTTTAGTCTCCTAGACGAGGAGTATATCAGGAGATTCAGATCTTATCAGGCTTTTGATGGCTTCTTCTTTTATTCTGCTCCCCATACCCCTACAATTCCAGGAGACAATCTTCATCACTTGCTTTTTGAATGGAGAGCTCCTTTAGAGCTCCGGGACTGATTTCTGGTCGTCTTCGGTGTTTTTGCCAAGAGTTTCTCGAGGGTTGGTTGGCTTCCTTGGAGTTTGTCTTTATAAGTCTCCTGCTCTCTTTTTTCACGGGCAGATTTTCGGCCTCTCAATGATCTTCTAGCCGAGGTTTGTGAATCCCCTATTTCACCTTCTTCTTCTGAGTCCTCCGAACCTTGCACTTCCTCAACCTCTTCTGTGGGTATCTCTTTCGATCTGTCTGCATTACTTTCGACTTGCTTTGGTCTCGACGGGGGCTCTTTGTGGGGTGATCCTTCTTTCTGCATCTCTATTTCTTGGGTGTCTTCTATTGCTGAGCTTAACTGTGTAAATTTGTTTCCTTGTTCTTCCATGAAAGGTGTTTGTATCCCAGAGCCTGCCTAGGGGCCTTTGCCATTTATATTACCAGTTCCAGGGGCTTTGTGGGCAATTTTGGTCATTTTGACCTGAGTCCATCCTTCCTCCTTGCCTTTCTCCACTTCACTATTCTTTGGATAGCCTCTAGCAAAATGGCCATAGACATGGCATTTCCGGCACTTGAACAGACGCTGCTCATAGTCCAACTTTTGAACATGAGTCCAACTTCCAACCCTGATCTTTATTGCCTCGGGCAAACCGACCTCAAGGTCAACTTCAACACAGATTCTAGCACAGTCGTATTGGTCTTTATTGTTTGCTCGCTCAATGAATTTGCCCAAGGTGTTTCCGATGTGCTTAAGAGACTCCCAATTCCAACAATGCACTGGCAGGTTGGGCAGCCTAACCCACACAAGGACAGCTGTGGGGACGTCAACTGCTGGGTCAAAATCGGGCATCCACTTATTGAGATACAGCCCCTGAGGGCCCATGAAATAGGGACCGTTACGAAATATCAAAACCTTATCATCCTTTTCAGAGAATTCAAACAGAAAGAATCCCTTCCCTGGAAAATACGAAATGACTCTGCCTTTAATCAGCGGCGCCCAGTTCCTTGCGACCCAGCGCTCCGTGGTTTTGGGGGAGGGCCAGAGTCCAGTGAACTGTCCAACCAAAGCACACTCAGCCAAAGAAAGGGCAACCTGAATCGGACCCTCAGAAGGGAGCGAAATCTCAGGGATGTCATCCAAACGTTTCACAAACTTCGCAGCCTCGGTCGCTTTCTTCTTTGGAAGAGAATCCAAAAGTTTGAGAAAGGCATCAGCATCAGAAAGGGGAGGCGGCGGGGATGGCTCCATTGATGCAACGATGCCTTAGCTTGATCGAAACGAGCACACACAAATCCCAGCGATCAAAACATGGTCCTTCTAGCCAACACAGAAGTGATAGAGCCCCTGTAAAGCCAAGAAAAGAGCAGAGGGTCGATGCGTCGCGCAGAATGGCCAAAGCACCGCGCAGGTTCATAGCGCCGCGCACAGTCAAATGAAACACTAGACAGCCGACTCAAAGCGTCACACCGACCCAATGTGTCGCGACTCCCAGTATAGGCGCCGCGCAAAAATAGCTCAAGTATTGGAAAACCCAGCCCACAAGAGAAGAGCAAAGCCCTCCGAAGCGGCCACAAGGCCGAGGCAACAGCCTCAATCGCAAAGTAGATCAGTTGCAGAGCGGCAGCTAGCAGTATTTTCCTATAGAAGATTGGTTGTTTTATTGCTTCCACTTCCAATAAATATTTTGTTAAAACCCTCACTATGCTATTATTTAGTAGACTTAAATCTGCTAGGAATTATTTGTCGGATTCCTAGGGTTAGAAATTAACAAATGTCACGTATGCACAATGCATACAATAAATATCTCATTGCCAAAACAAATTAAAAGGTTGAAATATGAAGTTGCATAGGAACCACTCTCAAGTGTTTGGGAACCCATTCCTGCCATTACTAAAAGTTATAAAAGCTTTGGAACTTGTAAGAAACATTCCAAGCATGGGAAATCATTTCAAAAACTCTAGGAGCTTGATTGGACTTTTTGGGTGAATGACATGCCACTTCCATGATGTTTCACACATTCCTAAACACATGCCACCCAAATTACCCATGTTTTCACACATTTCTCTGTCAGGTTACAGCGCCACATCAACCTAGTTGGGCCCCCAAACTTCCAATTGATGGATGTACCCTTATGAATTTACATACTTCAATGGTTTGCATTCATCAAGTCCTAGTTGAGTCACTGATTTGCAAGCTTAATGGTGGTTACTCTATTTCTAGGGGTATGAAGTCCTTTATTTTAATGGTGGTCACAGCTTAAGTCTTTTGAATACTTTTGATATCCATCTTTCTCATTTTAATTTGTAGTCAATCACCCTATGTTGGTTTCATTTTCAAAGAGTCCCTGTGGTGTAGAAATTTGTCTAAGCACTAGATTAAGCATGCCTTTCTTTGTTAACCTGGACAAAGTTCAAACCCTTTTATAAAAAAGTATATTGGAAATTATTACAAGTAAAAATAAAAACTAAAAAAAGCATTACTTTGGTTGGTTAAATTTTGTGTTTTAATATTAAGATATATGTATAGTTTTAGATTAGCGATAATTTAATGCATATAAAATTCGGTGTTGCACGTATCGTGACAATATCGGAATTATCGCAATAGTATCGTTGAAAACCACCTCGCCAATATTTATCACGATAAATTGCCTTAATTGAAATAATCACAATAAATTCAATTTATCCCGATAATTTCAAATTATTGCCCTGCTCTATCAATTTCAACTTGTTAACAATTTTGTTTTTTTTTTGACCTTAATTTTTTAAAAGTGAGTTAAGAGATTGAGCTGTGAGGATACTCTGACTATTTCCATCAAGCAAACAAGGGGAAATCTATTGTTTTCATTTCCCATTACTCATCTCACAAGATACGAAACCTAGAAGTTAATGGTAATAAATTCTTAAACTAAAAGTGACATTTTCCTTTATCTTCCATTTTCATCCCTTAAATTTTTAACATCATCATTAATTGACTAGGATGTTTGAGAATGGTTTTGACCTCATTGGATTTCATATGGAGGAAGTAGAATTTTAGATCCCACTCAAAATCCAACAGACTTAACAATTTTTAGGATTTCAGGATTGGCAAGATTGCAATGTTTCTATTACATTTTATGATGTACAAGGGTATGGAACTAACATTTAATCAAGATCACCAATGATGCAAGAGCATCCAGATTTAGCCAGCAATGTGATTGTGTGTTCACATGTTGTGGCTAACAAGGAGTGGAAAAAAATTGATTATTAATATTTTATTAAGCTATAATTGTGAGAAGCTAGTTTGTTTTGATTTCTAAACTAAATAGGAATAAAATGGCAAATTGGTTCTCCCTGCGTGGAGATCAAGCCAAGTAGATAGACCTTTTAATTAAAATAGTAGTTGGATTCTTAAAATAGTAGATTCCTTCATTATTGGGAGGAAGATTGTTAGTGTGGGATATATTGTGTTTTCATTCATTTTGCAGAGGGAGTTTGAAAAATATTTCGAGAGAGAGCAAGAGCAGAGAAAGCCCATTGAATGTATTATCAAGCCATTAAGGGCCGGAAGCAAGAAACCTCTTTTTTCAACGTTTTTTTTATTCATTTTATGCAGAACAGTATTGTTGTGTGTTTTATTTGAGTGTTCCGTGTATTTCATTTAAATAGCCTGTATTCACTTTCGCTCAAGCATTTTATATGTTTATATGCCTGTAGTTTAGAAGAAATTATGGTGAAAACCTCGGGACATTCGAATCCTTAAATAAATTCCTTAAGGAAATTGTGTTGGAAATAATACTGAGAGGGGGGGGTGAATCAGTATTATCAAATCAATATAACCTTTTCATTTCCATATTCAGATTCATATACGCTACTTCAGTTAAGGAAAACCGCGTGTATACACAACTGTGTATAATGCAACAAGCGTATATCCAGTAAACTTATAAATCAGTTAGTTGCTTCTGAATGAGTGCACTAGAACATTATTAACCATATGCACAGTGAGCAGTAAAGCAGAACAAATCATCACGCATAAACAACACACATGAACACCAAGATGTAAGGTGGAAACCCAATGTGGGTGAAAACCACCTGCTGCACTTCGTCTCTATCTTCTTTTAATTAGAAACTTCTTTTTACAATGATTCTGTACTGGTGCAGTCTTATACCAGTATGCAGGCTGCTACCTGCAGAAGGCTACAACCTTCTCTCGTTCTCCAGCTTCTCCTGGAAGGGAGATACTACCCCCTTAGCTCTTGTACTAGCTAAGGTACTAGTACATAGGTGCTTACCTACAAAAGGCTATAACCTTCTCTTTTCTTCCAGGGACCACGTTTCATAAATTTTCAGACTGGATCCATGAATAACATCAATCAAACATCAAGTATATCTGTATCAACCAATCTCCTTTGTACAATCAATACTGAATCAACCAATCACTTCTCAGAATGTTGTAACCAAAAAACAGTAACAGTAACCAGACACCAATTCTTAACCCAGAACACTGCAGCAATAAACAAAAACAGCTAAAGCATATTTCATGAGATGTGCGCTACCTCAAAATATAGAAACCTGCATGCATACGCTTCTGTCTTAAGGTGAACTAGCGTATACACTGTTTTGACTTACTGAACCAGCGTGTATACGCGCTTCTGTTGTGCCGAACCTGCGTACAGATCTATAAAAGACAATTTACCCTCTTCACTTGTTCAGACATCAATTATACCCAAATTATCAGATTTATAGATCTAATCATGCGCCAAATATAACAGATCAAAAACCACACAATGATACTACTATTCAAGCCTTAAGATCTTGATCCATCAATAGAACTTATCCATCTTTTAGCGCTAGGTTCCTCCTTAGTTCAGATCCACCAATGCACCATAACCCAATTCTAGATCTTGCTCATCATAAGATATTCAATACTTCCGTGAATGCCTTTGCCTAAAGATCTCCTTCCCCTTTTATAGTCTTAGGCCTTTCTCAATACCATGGTCCAAAACCATTTAGAACCAATACTAGGGAGCCAATACCTGGGTTCAACACTTTGGATGCAATACCAAGGTCCAAAACCATAGGTTCAAATATAACGGACTAAATACCATGGACCAAACATAAGTTTTCCCACATGTACGCACTTTTCTTTGCATGAAAGTGCGTGCATACATATACGCGCCTTTTGATCGGTAATCCCGCGTGTATACGTGACTTTGTTAAGAGGACCCTGCGTATACCTCATTTTCTTTCATTCTGAGAGCCTGAACTGTGATCTGCCATTTGAGTGAGTTGCCATCAAGGACAACACCTATGTCATACAGCCAAACCTGTGTCATAATGCCAACAAATTGCAGGTTGGGCAGAACTTGGATTCGAAGGCAGAATAAGGATTTTTAAAGGAAAATAACATATTACTCGAGTTGTCTTAGGCAATGTACAGATCGCACCCTTTTTGTTGTTCAATTGCTTTTGTTGTTATGTTGAGAAGTGATGTTCAATTGCACCCCTTTACAGTTCAATTGTTCTCGTTGTTCAAACATGTTTGAAGCTATTCAATTGTGTTCATGAGATGGATTAACGTTGTTGGACATTTCAGAACAGAATTCCAAGTGATTTCGAATCGGGTCCTGCATCATTTTAGTATTGGAGCACAGAAATTGAGTTATGTTCTCAGGAATTGCAACAAATATGCCACCTAAGAGAGGAGCTAGTATAGGTCAAGGAAGGCCTGTAGCCAATGCAGTTTTGCTAGATGAGATTCGACATCTTTGCACAAGGATGGAGACAATGAAAGCTACTCAGAGGAGAGCACCTAATGAAGGGGATGTCAATGTTGCCGAGGAATTTTCTGAGGAAGAAGAAGGGGCAAAAAGCGAAGTAGCTAAAGCTTTCAAGATAATGGAAAAAGTAAGTGGGAGGCCGAAGGTAGAAGTACCTTTGTATGAAAGAAATCTTAATGTGGAAAAGTTGATGGATTGGATCAGTTCATTAGATAAATACTTCAACTATGAGGAGGTCGAAAATAAGAAGAAAGTCAAATTTGCAGCGACCAGATTGAAGGGCCATGCAACCATCTAGTGGGATGAGTTACAATTATCCAGAGAAAGAAAGGGAAAATCAAAGATCAAGCAGTGGGATAAAATGGTGAGCAAATTAAAAAGTAAATTCATGCCAAAGGAGTACCAGCTGAACCTTTTCAGAAAGTTGCAAAACTTGAGGCAAAAAGGAATGACTGTCAATGAGTACACAGAGGAGTTTTACAAGCTGACCATAAGAGCCAGACATACTGAAGATAATATGGAAAAGGTGGCCAGATACATCAATGACTTGAGATATGACATACAGGATGAAATCAGTTTGTTGAGTCTGAACACAATTGAAGATGCCTATCAAGCAGCTTTGAAGGCAGAGGAGAAGATGTTGAGGAAGCAAAATCAGAGGAATAGAGGTAAAAGTTCAGCAAGAGGTAGGGGAACTACCAAACCAAGATTGCAACATTCACAGAATGAAGCAGGAGGTTCAAGTACCAGACCACCACAGAGAGGAGACTTCAGTAGAGGAAGATTTGTGCCAAGAGGTAAAGGACGAGGAAGAGAAATTCGATGTTATGTATGTGGAGAACTAGGGCATGGATCATGGGATTGTCCTCACAACAAAACAACAACCCAGAGGAATGTGAATATAGGAGAGACAAAGGAAGAAAAGCTGCAGGTTACAAGGAAAGAAGAGCCACCCGAGGTAGGAGAAACTTTATTGTTGAAGAGAGTGTTGCTTAAGGCAAAGAAAGAAGTAAATGAACCAGCACAGAGGAAGATTTTATTCAGGACTATGTGCAAGTGTAAAGGGAAATGTTGCAAGGTTGTGATTGACAGTGGGAGCACTAAAAATCTTGTTTCCACAGAGATGGTTGAGAAATTGGGATTAACCAAAATAGCGCATCCTACTCCTTACAAAGTTTCGTGGCTACAAAAAGGACATCAACTCTTAGTGACAGAACAGTGTAGAGTGGAGATACAAATTGGGACATATAAAGATGTTATATTATGTGATGTGATGCCCATGGACGTGTACCATGTATTGTTGGGAAGATTGTGATAGTTTGATAGAAAGGCCATACATGATGGCAGGAGGAATACATATACCTTGGAGAAGGACGGGAATCAGCACATATTGTTGCCTTTGAAGGACAAAACAGACAAAGGAATAGTTGGAGATAGCATTTCGCTGATCAGTGGAAAGGAGTTGCTGCAAGAAATTAAGGAGAAAGAAATGTGTTTTGTTGTTGTGGGAAAACCCAAGGTAATTCCGGCTTCTACGAATCTGGACAATTTACCTGTAGAAATTAAACATCTGTTAGACAATTATTTTGATATTATTGTTGATGAGTTGCCAAGTGCATTGCCGCCAATCATAAGTAGCAGCCACCATATCGATTTGATATTTGGTGCGAGTTTGTCGAACAAAGCAACATATAGAATGACTCCACCAGAGAATGAAGAAGTCGAGAGACAGGTAAAGGAATTGTTGGAGAAAAGGCTAATCAGAGAAAGCTTAAGTCCGTGCACAGTACCAGCAGTACTCAGTCCGAAGAAAACTGGTGAATGGCGCATGTGTACTAATTCCAAAGCCATAAACAAAATCACCATCAGGTATCGTTTTCCTTTACCACACATGGATGATTTAATGGATTGCTTGAGTGGTTCAAAAAATTTTACTAAAATAGATCTGAAAAGCAATTATCATCAAATAAAGATTAGAGAGGGGGATGAATGGAAGACTGCGTTCAAAACGAGTAGTGGGTTGTATGAATGGTTAGCGATGCCTTTTGGACTCACTAATGCACCCACCACATTCATGAGGTTAATGAATGAAGTCTTGAAGGAGTATGCAGGCAAGTTTGTAATTGTTTATCTTGATGATATTCTAGTCTTTAGTCAAAGTAAAGAAGAGCATCTGGAGCACCTTAATTAATTCTAAAAACTTTGCAGAAAGAGAAGTTGCTGATAAATTTGAAGCAATGTAGTTTTATGAATGAAGAGCTGGTTTATTTGGGATTCGTAGTCTCTAAAGAAGGCTTAAAGATGGACCCAGAAGAAGTCCAAGCAATTTTAAGTTGGTCGACTCCAAAGAACATATTTGAGGTAAGAAGCTTTCACGGTCTTGCGAGTTTCTACAGGAAATTTATCAAGTTTTAGTCATATTTGTGCACCAATCATTGAAACAATCAAGGAACATAATCAGCCATTTAAGTGGACGGAAGCAGCAGACCAAAACTTTAAATTGTTGAAAATGAAAATCACAGAAAAACCAGTTTTGGCCTTGCCAAACTTTGAAAAAGTTTTTCAAGTCAAAACTAATGCTAGTGGAGTTGCAATTGGAGCAGTTTTAAGTCAAGAACAGAGACCAATAGCATATTTCAGCGAGAAATTGAATGAAGCTAAGAAAAAATACCCATCCTATGACAAGGAGTTTTATGCTATTGTGCAGGCTTTAAAAAAATGGAGGCATTATTTGCTACCAAAAGAATTTATATTATATTCTGATAATCATGCATTACAGTTCATAAATAACCAGCCGAAATTGAGCCAGAAGCACGCCAAGTGGGTGGAGTTTTTGCAGAGTTTTACTTTTGTGATTAAGCATACAAGTGGTAAGTTGAACAAAGTCACTGATGCTTTGAGCAGAGTGAACTTAATTGTGCAAGAATTAAAAATTGGTGTTGTAGGTTTTGAAGAAATGGTTGACATGTATAAGGAAGATGCAGAATTTAAAGACATTTATGCAGTTGTGCAAAAATCCAACAATTCACAATAGAAGCCAGTGGTTGGATTATCTTACCCAAGCAGGTTTGCTATTTAAAAATAACAAGTTGTATATTCCCAAATGTTCTATGAGGGAAAACATAATTAAAGAAAAACACAGCGGACGCTTATCTGGACACTTTGGACAAGACAAGAAGTTTGCTCAAGTAAATGCTTTTTACTACTAGCCAAAGATGCAAACTGATGTTAACAAGTTTGTTGAGAAATGCAAGATTTGTCAACATGCCAAGGGAAGGAGCCAGAACACTGGATTATATCAGCGATTACCCAAATCCAACAGACCTTGGGATGCGGGCAACATGCATTTTGTTTTGGGTTTGCCAAAAACTCAAAGAGGGCATGATTCTATTTATGTTGTTGTAGATAGATTTTCCAAAATGGCTCATTGCTTGTAAGAAAACTAGTGATGCAACTCATATTGCAAATTTGTTTTTCTTAGAAATTGGAAGATTACATGGTTTGCCTATAAGCATTGTTTCAAACAGAGACACTAAGTTCGTGGGACTTTTCTGGAGGACCTCATGGAAGAAGCTAGGTACAAACCTCAGTTTTAGTTCAGCCTACCATCCTTAGACAGATGGGCAAACAGAAGTGTTGAACATGAGCTTGGGAAACATCTTAAGAAGCTTGGTTTATAAAAATCCAAGACTGTGAGATTTAGCACTTGCTCACGCTAAATTTGCTTATAATGATACTCCTAACCGGAGCACTGGTATGAGTCCATTTCAGATTGTTTTTGGAATGCATCTGAGAGTAGTATATGAGCTTAGAGATTTGGGTCAACAAGAGACAAGGAGTGCAAAGGCTGAATCATTTGCAAAACAAATGCAGAAATTGCAGGAAGATGTTAAGCAGAGATTACAAGAAATATAAGCAAAGGGTTGATGAGAAGAGGACAAAAAAGAAGTTTCAAGCAGGTGATTTGGTGATGGTCTACTTGAGGAAGGAAAGATTTCTTTTCAAGACATAAAACAAGCTGAAATGAAGAAGATAGGGCCATGCAAAATGCAAATAATGTAGTAATTTTTTTTAAATGAGGTGGTTATTACTTTTTTTTGTGTTGGGGGGTTTAATGCCAATTTGTTTTTTTTGTGCCCTAGGTTTGAATTAGTTCACTACAAATGTCAAATATGCCAAAAGTCTTGGACCCATTTTGGGAGTATGGGGAGGCTATTGGTGGGGCAAATCAGGCATATATATCATGCAAATTGTGTGGGACCAAGATGTCAGGAGGGGTTACACGATTGAAATACCATCTGGCTAGACTCTCTACACATGATGCAAATGTAATGCCTTGTATGGTTTCTAGTGTAGAGGTTATACAAAAAGTTGTTGAAGCAATTGTTGAACAAGACAGAAAGAAAGCTGCTAGGGAGAGGCCAATCGTCTGAGATAGATAGCTGCTAGTTTTATTTGTTTTGCAACTTTTGCTACATATAAGTTTATAACTCATGATGATGAAATACTTTTAAAGTTTTATATATGTGATGTTATTTTGTTTGAGTACTTGATTGGACAATTATCAGGGATCAGCAAGATATGTGATGTTATTTTGTTTGAGTCCTTGACTGGACAATTATCAGCGATCAGCAAGATTTGGTATTGCCTTTGAAGTTTGATGTATCATTTCTATTTGACATCATATATATCAGTGCCTTCTTCATATTTATGTGCAAATGTGTTTAGTTCATGTTGTTATTGCTTTATATGTTTAAAAATTTGAAAAAAATGAATATATTATGCATTTTTTATGTTTGTCGATATTTGCCAATATTTTCGCCAATATTGCCGATAAGATATTTTCTGGACCCTCGCCGATATTTTGCCGATACTGATATTTTCAACATTGTTTTATATGTTTATATTCCTATAGTTTAAAAGAAATCGTGGGGAAAACCTCGGGACATTCGAATCCTTAAATAAATTCCTTAAGGAAATTGCAGGTTGGGCAAAACTTGGATTCGAAGGCGGAATAAGGATTTTTAAAGGAAACTAACAAATTAATCGAGCCGTCTTAGGCGATGTACAGATCACGCCCTTTTTGTTGTTTAATAGCTTTTGTTGTTCTGTTGAGAAGTGTTGTTCAATCTCACCCTTTGTTGTTCAATCGTTGTTCAATTGTGTTCATGAGATGGATTAACGCTATTGGACATTTCGGAACAGCATTCCAACTGATTTCGAATCGGGTCCTGCATCAACCAAGCCCTCTATGTACATCGTTGTTGGTGATATTGGTTGTTGAGTTCCCCCTTCATCACTGTAGTATTAATGTACACTTAACTCAATTATTCATAAACCTAGTAAAAATGTACACTTCACTCAAGCAAAATCATTGATTAGGATCTCTAGTTTTTTCTATCTAATTTTGATGCTCAAAGGGCGATCTTAATGAGGAGGATCCCAATATAGGCAATAGTTTTGATGTTATGTAGCTATTTGTTGTAGCATGATTTTCTTTGGATTTCAAAGGCCATTTAGTGCCTCTCTATTGATCTTTTTTATTCAAAGATGGTTTGCACTCAATGATATTTTGGTTGTATACACCCTTGCTATATACATGGGAATTTTTGCATATTTGTCTATAATAATTTGGATTCATATAGATGCACATGAATTATAATGTTGTTTTCAAATTCTGAATATTTTATGTATTTTTTGGTCAACCAATTCTTTTTGTCCAATTGAGGATGTTGTGACCATTGCTGATAATTTAAATTTTGGACCCCCGGCGATAAATTGCCGATAACAATAAATGTAACATTTATATAAATATCAGTAGGCATTAATGATCACACATGTTCTAAGGACATAGGAGAAGTACCTAACATGTGCAGCTCCCCCACTTTTTCCTATCTTTTGTTTTATTAATATATTTTTTCCTTCTTTAAATATATGTCATTTCCCGTAAATTTGGGTGATCCTTCCTGCTCTCTTGGACATCCATACCAGCATTTCAGGCACTTATGAAGAATAAGCTCCCGACACAATATGATCCTAAACAATCACATTGTCACAATAAAGTGATGCAGATCTATGACAGGATGAGAATAACAGGAGAAAGTGTTCAGACTTCACATAAGAACAATGGGAAGAAAGTAGCAATAAGGGGCGCCTGATAAGAAGATTGTCATGAGGTAAACATGTTTGGTAGCAATTATAATTCCACTAACTCTATTATATTATTAGCATCCAGACTCCTTTCTAGTTTAGGACTTAAATTCAAGCCTACTGAATCATATTCTCTCTAGGGCTGAGAAAGAAAACCCAGTCAAGCATGCATGGCAAATTTCTTCAAAGTGAGGTCACATTTCACGACCTATAAATACTCACTATCACTTTGTATTTGAAGATATGATCACAAAAACCAAATCTACAATGCTATAACTGATAGCAGATAAGAATATCACAATGCAAGATTCCAGAATGTGCAATTAGGGGAGAAAATATTTGCCACTGGGAATGTGTAAACCAATAGGCATCTAGCAACAAATCAAACAAAAACATAAAATGATAACACAACTGGTCAATGAGGTCACCTTTCATTATCTAGTTTAATCATGTTAACTGCTCCGTCATCAGTCCCAGTGTAGTGACTTCCTTTTACTACCCTACAAGGAAGGCCCACACAGTCTGCCAATATCTGCACTCCAAACAAGAACAAACATTGTTAAAATCTACCAAATTAAAAAATATCTACAGTGCAGGTCCATTATGGTAGATATGTAGCTAGGAATTTTTTGATTGTATATATTATTTTATGTTTAGATCATGGATAGTCATCAACATGTCTCCATTGCAAGAACATCCTAGAGTATGAATGAATGAAGAAACCAATTTTACAGCTTTACTAATAGTAATGCTGGGAGTTAGTAAAGGTCAGTATTCAAACTCTAAGTGCAAAACCATCCACGAACAAAAGTGCAAGGATTGAAACTGTCAAAACATATAATCAGCATGGCAATGCTTCTTATAAATAGATATATGTTTTCGATGGACCTAGCAAATTGAGGACATTTTCTCTAGGTATCAAACGAATGAAAGCAATAATGCAAAGATTGTACATGTACATAAATATATGTACTGTGTATGTATCCATGGAACTGTCAGAAAAGGTTCTTGGGATAAAAATGGCCAAAATCTAGAAAAAAAAGGAATATGGACATGGGTTTAATTTGGCACAAGAACATTACTTCCATAAAATAAATACATTCGGACAAGGCACTAACATGCATGCATCAAAAATCAGATTCAGTTTTGTAACCTTGAAAAGCAGGGCCCGGTGGCGTGACAGCCCAATCTGCAAGTGGCCAAGAGGTAAAACGATATTATTCAAAGTAGTACGCAGTTTATAACTATTTATTGTCCACCTTGTCAACATATCATCAGCATCAGTAACAGGGCCACCCATGTTTTCTGCAACAAGATCTGCAATCATTTGTAATAAGCCACTATCCAATGGACCATGCTCAGCAGCTCCACACTCTAATGCAATACCAAGCACCTTTTGTTCTAGATGTTGTAGTACAGGATCTATGACTCTATTGACCAAAACGACTTCGTATCCAACATTATCTGAGACAACTGTTCGTTTAAGATCAACTAGAGAAGGCATCATCCCTTGTGAATTAGGATCCGATAAAATGCCATAAACATCATAGAATCCATCCATCACTTTCTCATCGTAGTCAATGACATTGTAGCTCTGTAATCAGCAAGAAACACAATAAAATATTGTCAGGCTGGTATCTATACAAAATGTCAAAATCTTTGCTAAACTTTTAAAAATGATGAATCTCAACGGCAACACAAGTCTCCTCTAAAGCTTCAAAAACCCAAAAATTATTTAAATATTTTCCCATACGTTAAATGTTCTGTTCCAATAAAAGTGAGTTTTCATACAGGCAAGAATGCATTAGGCAATCCTTGGATTCATAAACAGCATTCTGCCTTTAAGATAGAATGCTGAAAACTAAGCTTATGGGATGCCTTTATCAATTTTACTTGAGATGACAAATATTGACTTTATAAAAAAGTCAAGAGAAGTTACCTCAATTTCAACAAGAATGAAGACGATGATGGAAACATTTATATCACAATGCCCATAGGATGTTATCTTTTGTGCTTTAATCAAACTTGTGATGATGTATGCATAAATCATTCACAAAATAAATTCAACCAGGCAGACTATGTTAAAAGTTTCTAAAACAAGTCAACTTTATTGAGTTCTATTGCCAATCAGCATCCCCAAAGTAACAAAGAAAAGTACAGATTATATACACCTAGCATGGATGCAAGTCTTCTTGGGCACTGAGAATATGTGATGACTAACTACATTATTGTCTGCACAGTAATAAAGTCCTGACATAAGGGAGACACTATACAGCCTAACAAACTGTCATGAATGAACTGCACAACACGCTGCAACACAACTTTATACATAGATGGGAGAAGTGATGTTAACATAGACCGCAACCTACTCAGTTCTACAAGTAATAGGTGACACATACACTCATATGGATACATTATGTGATGCATACACTCTAATCAGAGAATTCTAGGTTGTGCATTCCAAGGTATATTAGGGTAATGTTACAGCAACCTCTGCACTTTCAGCATTATTTACCTAGGCCCTCATTGTCCTGGGGTTAGGCTCTGTATGCATTCATTTGGAAAAGAAAAAATATTATTTACATGCATTTTTCAGCCACTAATTAGGGCTGACGTCTATGATTTTGTTGTTGTTTTATGTACTTTTCAACTTTTGGAAATTGCCATAATTTATACTCTTGACTACTCACTGAATAGCCTTGCTTTTTCACTTATTTATCATAGATTCTGGAGCTGTTTCTTATTCCCGTTATAAATATTTGCATGCCATAAATATGCTGATTAAAACCCTAGTTTATACAGGAACATATATTTTCTTGATTACATGTGTTTGGATACATATTTGAGCTTCTTTTGGTCTGACTAAGCCCTCTAGATTTAGCCATAGAGACCTTTGAACTCGACTTCTTGAAAAAATACCTTAAATCACCCAAAGCCCTAACCATTGCATGCTTGTCTTTGGGTGAATCTTGTAGTAGAATCTTTAGGGGGTATTTAGCTTGCATCATTTGGGTTGCTTAATCCCTATGATCTACTGGGGAAATGTCTCTTGCGTCGATTGTATCCAACCATGAAAACAAGGGGATTAGTTGTTGAGGGTGCAGTGGTAACTAATCCTATTGTTGCTCTCAATCTAGATTGCTTCACTAAGGTGGAGTTTGCACCAACAAGAATCACACATTTATATAGAATGCACCACCTTGAATGTAGTGCAGACCCGTACCGTGCCCCGAGAGACACCGAGTTTAGGTCATAGCCATAGAGCACAGACCCGCCCCCCCTGTAGGTGAAAAAGCAAGGCATTTAGGTGTGCAGCAAGATGGATACTAGTTTATCGACTGTAAATCAGGTTGAGAATCGAGATTGAAGCTCCAGCTTCATCTTTGGTCTCAATCGCAGGATGGCATTCTTCTTACAGAGAAGCCGCATGTAAGATGATTATAATTACATGGTTCTAGCATGGTTCGCAAGAGCATTATTATGGTTTTATATCTTGGAGGCCTTCTAGCATAGGCACCCTAGACACTTTGGGATTTCATAATGTTCATATCAATTTATTATGGGGATGAGATTCCCCTTTGATGAAGTGCTACCTTTGGTCCTCATGTTTACGCTAATCTCACCACTCATTTGACTACAATTAGACCACATGAAGGCTCCTTACTAGAGCCCTTTGGCTTTTTGGCATGGTCTCATGTTCATATTGAGTTGATTTGATGGTGGTTGAAGGTTTTTACTAGGGTGCTCACATGATTGTCACATATGTTTAGGTACCCCATTATTTTATGGTTATTTCATTGCTTAGATGGGGATGTCTCCTTTTAGAAGTTTGTTGAGCCTAGTTTGACTTGGAACTACGACTATTATGTTATTTTATTGATGTATTATGTTGTCATCACAATGGAGATCCACATGCCATTATGGAGGAGGTTAGATAAACTTGGATTGAGGAGCACCCTCCTTAATGGTTCAACCTCTTGCTTACTATAGCATATGTGGTCATGACCTAGGAGGACGCAATCCTTTTGGGTTATTTTATTCATTTTTTTCGAGGATTTTAGGGCCCACCAATGTGTTTTTTTTTCTAAGTCGGGGATATTTTAATTACTGCAAAAAGTTACATTGCTATCTACAGCTTTTCAAAATTCTACCAGCCTCACTCCTGCTGGATTTGTTGGCTGGTAATTGGTTCACCAAGATTTTAAGAGTGGCCAAAAAAGCCTGTGATAGCCAAAACAAAAGATGTCCAAAAAACCAAAAACCCATCAAAACCCAAACACAACCATGAACAATATAGGAATCAGAGGATGTTATCGAAGCAGGGTTCTTCGGTCTGGAACCAGGGGGTGGCGGCAGCAGGAACTCGCACTGAATGTGCTTCTCCATGTGTACCAGGCGGGCATCCAAAAAAGTCTAGCGAATGTCCAAACGGTCCAGACTGTCTTGCATCCTCCAGTGTAAGGTGACCGAGTGAATATATTGAGTTCTTCTTCCCCTAGTGTGCCCTGAATCCGGGAGCCAATATGACACATAACCAATAGGGCAGCACACCATTTTTTATAACGACATCAGCAAAAAATCAGCAAGGATCCAAAAAAATCTTCTCGAAAACATTAGCGAAAAGATCAACAAACTACAGCAAACATTAAAAAATACAAAATATATTCATTTATTATAAATAAAATTAAAAATTAGAATATATATATATATAATATATAATATATATATGTTAAAAAAAAAGGAAAATTTGCTTAAGGAAAAGGTCATGATTTTTTCGGGCCGAAAAATTGGCTGGCCGAAAAAATTGCAATTTTTCAGCAAATTGCCAAAAAATTGATGTTATCAACACTGCAGTGCACCGTGTGATGAAGTATTATATTACTTATTCGATTTGTTGACATAGTCCACTTGCTTGAGTTGAGAAAATAATGGAACCTTGGTCCACCTTCTTACCATGCTTGAAAGGGCACACCACTTGCTTAAACTCATGTGCATTGAGATGTGTACATGTGGCAATACTATTTCTATTTTATGCATTGTTGACGATATTCACTCAAATTAGTTGAGGAATATCCATTGTTTATGCCTTCCTATATTAAATCTACGGCTTTTGTTCAATATTATTATTTTATTGTTGGGGGTTTTAAGCTAAGAATGTTATAAAAGCAAGGCTCCTCCACTTGTAATAATTCTTGAAAGAATGGGCAGTGAACTCTTGATATTATCGTTTCTATCTTTCTTGGTGCTTTTGGATAGTTGATTGAGGCGCTCAGTTGGGTGAGGACTTATTCTACACATCTATGCCTCTTGTGTAGAAGAAGTTTGCTTTGATGGTGGTTATGGGATGCTAAATCACGTAATACAATTCCTCTTTATTTGTATCTGCCATTCAAAATTTACATGAGTGTACGTCTCATTACATTCAGTTGCAAGCAGGAGTTGTCCTTGACAAATACAAAACCCATAGTCTTGGAGATGGTCTTCACTAGTGAGCTCCCACTTTATAAATTTCTTAAGTATAGGAGAGCAAGGAAACGCTTGGATTAAACTTATAATTTGTATTTCTATCACCATGATTTCCTCACTTAAGTTGTCCTCCCAAGAGTAAATTTTGACTTCACGTGCTCGCTTACTTCATTAGGCACTGGTACCACCTTACAACCACCATGAAATCCATATAAGAAAGCATTTTATTTCTTCTCTATCGGTCTGAAAATTACAGCACTCTAAAATACTTCAAATCTGCCCTAAAGAGTCTAGTAATGTCCTTTGGATGTCTAAGCTACAGTTCAAAAGGTGGTATAAATCTTCATAATAAGTCATCTCAAACACGCCCTTAAAATAGATTTACACGTCCTTAATCCTACCTTGTTGTGCTGGAAAATAGATCTGGAAATAATAGTCATTTATCCACTTTCAGATCTCTCTTTAAATATGGAAACTCACTATTTGTAACATCTAAAACCAGATCTGAAATAAGACATACAAATCCGTAGATTGAACTTAACATTTGCATCTCTTGTTTTTATCAAAATATATTTTTATCTCAAAAATAAGTTGTATAAGAAGATTTATACATGTTCATAAACAACTGTACCATACATTCTGCCCACAAGTCCAAGAACCTTATGATTCACCTCATTTGAAATCAGATTTATAAAGCCACTATATAAATATTCATTTATCATTGAAAGACAAATCAATGAACACATTATTTATTGGTCCAAAATCCAGCACCTTGTTACCATAAATTGGCAGATAAGATAGACATAGGGAAGTCTTCTTGTGTTGATAGTGAGTCATCCTAAATAAAGGAAGAGGGTGCTAAGGTGATACTTGTAACTCTTCCAAGTTCCATTTGGCATTTCACCTGGTGAAGACTTTGCACCTAAGGTGAGAGATTAAGTGGTAACAGCATCGAAGGATTAGACCATGGCTGCAGGGAAGAGTTCAAAGGGTTTAGTAACTAACAAGTAATAATCGATAGAGGTAAAGCCAATGTCCTTTATGATCACCAATACTTAAGCCAAAACAAAGGCTCAAGCCAATGTCCTTTATGATCACCAATACTGAAGCCAAAACAAAGGCTCATGATGATGCATATATAATATGCAATTGAAAAATATTAAGTAAATAAATCTAAAAGCTACTTCATCGTAGATGATGATGACAATAATAATAATAATTATAAAAACTAACAACAAAATAGCTTCTCTAACAAAGCAGCCTTCAAAAATAGATGCTCGAATTGACTTCTGACTACTACTAAGATGTGAAATCTTTTCGAGGACCCAATCATTGGCTACACAACATAATTGCAACTTCATGTGCAAAAGATATGGCCATTTAAATTTATGGGTTGAAAACCTTAGTAATTCCATGATTTGTTTAGCACTCAGGGTTCTTGTTGTAAAGGTGCAAAATAAGATAATTTCATTAATGTTCAATGAATGACCACAATAAATAGATCAATGGGACTGAAAAGTACATCAAGTGTAAATACAAAGAGAATGCAAAAGCAGCTCCTAGTGTTGCTCTATCAACAGCAGAAAAGAAGAACTAAGTACACAGTTAAAAGCTGAAATAAGTGTACAATAAGTGCAAAATACAAAACCATGACCAGTACAAAGAGGTTTGACCGTTGATGCATGCTGGAACTAGAAGCCAAAACAGATTGAGGGGGGGGGGGGGGGGGGGGGGAAAGAAGGCTCTTGAGTCTTCAACCAAGTCATCAATCACCAATAAGGGACCAATGCTGTCAAAATTGGCAACTAGGGCCAAATTCCACCTTAGGACAGCCCATATGATGGAGATGATTATTGCATTGGATTCCTCTTCTCAAGAGGTCCAATTTTAATATAAAGATCATCTCATTCTGACAAGCAGAAGTGGAATTTTGAATTTATTCTCTCTCATGCACAAATTGTCAAGGTCGACCTTAGTCAAATGTAGGCTCAAGAAGCCCAATAGATGCATCTCCACACCCTCAACGAATTGTATAAATAAGAGTGACCTCTCTCCTCATTTGGACATCACTCATCACATCATACATCTCTCTCTCCTCTCTTGATTGGTTCGTACAGCTTGGGGACAGCCTCTCTCTTCTTCGCACGTGTGGCAGGAGGCCGAATTTTTCTGGGACAGAACAGGCCGAATTTCAGAGAAACAGACCAGCGTTGACCAGGGCTCATTTGACCTTCTTTCACTTCGGTTTTCAGGGCAGAATTTTGATCTTTGGAGGCTGCATTTATTGGCACAGGAATCGAGGTGTTTGGAACAGTTTGACCAACGTTGACATTAGATATGACCGCAGAAAATTACAGCAGTGACTCTCCTGTAAGGCCGAATTGAACTATTGTCGACTGACCTGCTTGGAGGACATTTTGGTGCTGATTTGACCAGCCTTGACTTTCTGGTTAAGGTTGCAGTTGACTGTTGTTTACTGCTGATTTTGACAGGGCTGTTTTGGGCAAGTAAATTTGATATTTGTACTCTCTCTCTCTGCTGAAAATTTGATATTTGTACTCTCTCTCTCTGCTGACCTATTGAATAATATTAAGAAAAATTGATCAAAGGGTTTTCCCCACATTGGGGTTATTCCCTGGCATCCGCCAAATCTTGTGTCCTCTTGTCTTGGCTTGTCTTCTTCACATGTTTTTATGTTCTATCTGCATTTACTGTCAATGTGTTTAAGTTAATGTGATTGCTTCTGAAAATAATTGGAAATTGTCATAGGGCTGATAAGGAACATTGAAATAAATTGTGCTAAAGCATAGAACATACCATTGTTATCTAAAATTAACAAATGCACCATTTGATAATGTCATCTAGAGAGTACGAGAAAAGTCATGGAGAGAATGGCGCAAAATGAGGCCTAGATTTGCAATATTTTAGAGCCAATGGTGTGAATGGTGCAAAATGAGTCCTATATTTGTAAAATTTTGGTGGTCAAGCAATCTCGTCTTATGTTAGCACAGTTTTTCAACTATGTCACCACTTGCTTTTATCAGTGTAGTACACCAACATCAACCCATCCAAATATCCTCCTACATCATCTTTCTATCCTTAAATCCACCTGGATTTTAGAACATGAATGTCCTATCTTGTCTGTGAATGTCAGCTATATTTTCACACACTCAAGATATATAGTGCCAACTCTAATCTTCCTATAGTTTCCCTAGTAGGGGCTATAACACAAACCTTTGATGGAGATGCTTCTCTAAAAGTCAAGACTAAATGATTGCAGCACACAACTTGGAGATAGCATATACTCAATGTCTCTCACATCACTCCACTTCATAGCTATACAACATGGGATATGGGCCTTTACCTTGGCACATCACAAACAATCAATAAGATTTGTGTATAAAGTACAGCTCCTCCCTCCCTAAGTGTTCCATTATCATGACACGTAACCAAGAGAGGTAGTGACAGCTACTAGGTAATAAATTATATGTTGTGAACATAATTAACATAAAATTAATACAATAATAAAAAAATAACAATAATTAGTATTAACGAAGGGACATGACCTTTTATGAAAGGGCACTCCCCAGGTATATATAAGGGGCCTTCATTTCTAATTGTCATCATATCACTTGTACTCAAACATTTTATCTAAAAATACTATTTATTCTATGATGGATATTCAAATATTCCAGATATTCTAAATATAATTGTGTGATATACAAACCTTGTTCGTATCATTTGGTATCAGAGCCAGTCTGATCCGGCCATTGGCCACGAATTTTTTTTAGAGGCTTTTGGCCACGTACTCAAAAAATTTTGGGCTGTCTATATTTTGCAAGTCTCCATGTATGTAGTCTTTCTGTGGCATACATTTATCTGGGTTGTCTTCCCATCTGATTGAAACAAGGATATCATACTGTTTTTTTGTTGATTTTAAAATTTTATTTGTAGGTTCATTTGTCATACTGCAAATCACCAAATGTGATGACTGCAGAGATCAGATTTGAATGAGAGATAAAGAGCAGATTGAATCAAGAACTCAAAAATCCAGGCCAGTCTTATCATCGAAGTTCCATGTTACTCACTACTGCTATAGGCAGATACAGTAAACTCAATAGACAACCTAGATATTCATGTGCCTCATGCAGTGATTTGGGAACTATAGATATTTAATATAGATAAATGGACTGTGGGATGGGATGGAATAGGAGGAGAAAGAAGGTGGTCTTTAGGGTTTCTGAAGAAGGGATATCTTTTCAAAGGCTAAAGGTGGCTCCAGATCAAACCTCTTCTAAATAGACAAGGTGGATCACCCCTCTCTATCATTGAATGTTTCCGCAGCTTCTGCTCAAGAGGTCACCTAGCTATCCTCAATCACTGATGGTGCAGGGTCCAGGTCCAAACAAGATATTCATGTACAGGCTATGGGATCCTTGGCCATTTTGAAAGAGAAGAGGAGTATTCCAGGAAGTCACATTGACAAGTAGATCCAGTGCTAATGGAATGGATAATGGACACAATGCTCCAACAAGTTTCCAGAATATAAGGACGTGGGAGCAGGGAAACTCATCCAGGGGACATGTGAAAGCACCTGCCCCCCCTCCCCCGCAAATTTTTAGGTAATGTCACAGAGGACGTTGGAGTCTCTGCATGGGGGAGCCCACCTGAAATACTAAGATATATAAATTAAAATATATTAAAACTGGAAATAATTCATTGAAAACTTATACATAACAATGAACCAATAACATCCATCATTACACGTAACCAAAGTCATCAAAATTGGAACCAGTTGAGGTCCTACCAATATGGAAGCAAAACTGGCTGGTGAACTGATCTACTAAAAAATACATAAATTATCCAACAACAACAAAAAAAGAATTATACAGACACATCAATGTCAATCGAAACCAATAGACAATAAATATGCAAAGTCTCCCCATACATATAGCATGGAAGCACAAAGCGTGAATATAGCAAAATGGCACCGAGTACAAACATGATGTTAACTTTCAGGATTACTTTGAAAGTTTTAACACCATGCTAGGGGTGCTTCATGAGATTTGAGGTACATGAAGTATGTTCAAGCCCTCAATAGCCAGAGATGGATTGGCACATGAGAGATAGTCATTGATGGATTTGCACAATTGAGAACGCTTGCTCAATGGAAGCTTGACCTTAAATGGTTGTTGGCTTAGTACTCTTCCCTTAGGCAATGGCGTTCTCATGAGTCATGACAGTTTGGTGGACACCCTTCATTGCAGCCATATGGAGGATCCACTTGCTTGGAGAGCATCATACATTGGACAAAAAGCATTGTGCAGCTTGGAGGATGGCTTCAAGCCATAGTTGGCATGCGGCAGCTTGGATTCCTATTTGAAGGATTGGAGATGGTTTGAGAATGGCTTCAACAATATTCTTGCAGGTGTAATTGACCCAATGGAGTACATTGCTTAAGAGGCTTGAAAAAATCCACGGAGACTTGTGATGGAGGGATGTGGACTTGCCTTGCATAGCTACAATACCTTGGAGCCATTATTATTAACGACATCACCTTGGAGCATGACATGTGTACTTTAGAAGTGTAACATCTCATTTGTGTTGCCCTACTCTCTCTCTCTCTCTCATCACTAGGGTTTCTTGATATTCTTGGAGTAATCTCAAGCACATTGAAGGTCTAGGGTTAGCCTTGGGGATTGGAGATTAGCATTTTGTGATAAAAACTCAGGCTGTGATTGTGAAGAAGAATAGGGGTAGAGAACGTCTTGCCTCAGAGGATCGACTGGAGTGATCCTTGCACATTGGTTCTTCTCAGTTGCTTGTGTTTTATTGATTTTCCCCAACTATGATTTGAAGAGCTAGGGGAATTTGTACTAGCCTTGAGAGAATGCTATGGTACATAAATGTAGTTCATCTTGAGCACATTAATAGAGTTTCTAGCTGTCCAAAACTAGTGCGATTTCCAGATTTGATTTTCAACTATATATGTTCTTTATGCATTGTTATTTACAGCCATATAGTCAGTTGATTGGATCCCTCTATTGATTTTTTGTGTAGCTTGGGAGGTACTCCAAGCCCTACTGTTCGAGGTCAAGGCGCTACAAGTAGGCTTGTGGGCTTGGAACCCAAGCATGGGGTTTTGCACCCATCAGGATTTGGGTCAGAACCATGATGAATTTGAGCTTGAGAAAATTTGAAGCGATAGAGCTTGGCGAGATGATTCGAACGCTCCAAAGATCACTCAAATCAGAGCTCTAGAAACAAAGTTATGAAATTTTGAAGTTGACAATTAATTATGGACAGCCAAAGTCATGTAGGCTTGGTGAATTTGTCCAAGAGACATGTCTCTTCAAATGAATTCATGGAACCTTCTTTATGTGTATATATAGAGGTGGAGAGGAGTCATTCTAATCATCCAAGGGCAACATTCATAGAGAAAATAAGGCCTGTGGAAGCCAAAGCTCAAGGAGAGAAGGCTGAGAAGCATATTGGGTAGATTTGCAACCCTTTATGGAGGTCGAGGAGCAGCAGAGGAATCCAAGCAAGTCTGGGCCATTTTGGTGTTGATTCAAGGGTGGTTTATCCCTGTTTGTTGAGACGTGGGCCCTGTGGTCACATTGGAAGCACTGCAGGCCTGTTCTGGGCTTGTTAGGAGGGCCGTAAAGCCCATTCCATGGTGCTGGAACAGAGGAACAGGCAGCATGGGCAGAGGGCTTACGAAGGAGGGGAAACCACAGTGAATGAGGGGACTGTTGCAGGGTTTTGTGAAGGTTGTTGGGTCTTCTATGTTGTCCTAACCAGAATGTTACCCTACAGCAAGTACACCAGCCCATATGTACAGGTATGTTGGTCTTTCTATGTTGAATTGTTGCTGAGTGGGTGTTGTCCAAGTGTGGACAGTTTGGGTAGCCTGTGGAAGTCAAAGAACTCGTGGTTAAATGCCCTAAACCAGTGACAGTTTACACAGTTATTGGGCAGCAGCTTGGATCAGTTTGATGGGTTGCTTGTAGGAGGCCTTAGGAGTTGTTTGGAGGAGCCTACATGGATTGTTGGGAGGCCTACCAAGCAGCCAAGGTGACAGCAGGCACATCAGATTGGAAGGCAAGAGGACAGCAGCAAGGAGTGCTGCAGATGTTCACTCGGTTGATGAGTGAATCGATGTCCTAGGTGAGGACATATTATTGGAGCCCAAATTTGTGCAATAGCTCCTCTATTGCAAAGCAAAGGGAAGATTGGTGGAATCTGTGAGCAGCCCTGTGTAAGGGTCTCCTAGGTGTGGGGATACCCTAACTAGATGCAGATGTTACAGCGTGGACTTGGTCTCTAGTGGTCTATTGGAGAGCAGCATGAGAGAAGACCAAGTGTGGACAAGATTGGGCACTTATGGTCTGCTGGAGGAGAGCATGACAGTGTCCAAGTTGGAGCCCGATGAGCAACACCTTGATGGACAAAGGTAGTTCCAAGAGAGACAGTTGTAGAGCTCAAGAGTTGAGGAACCAGAGGAGCAGTTTGAGCAGTGCTAGACTTGTGTGTGGAGGAGGACTTCTACAGCAGATGATGGTCAATCCTCCTAGCCCGTGTTCATTGTGGGAGATGGAGTGTGGAAAAAGTCTGCAAAAAATCGGGATTAAATCCTAAAATTGTAAAACGATTTAATTCTCCGATTTTTTGCAGACCTTTTCAAAAACGAAAAAATCGCGATTTATTCATTATATGCCTGATTTTATCGGGAGTTGATCGGAAAAAGACGGCCATCTCTGCTGAATGTGGGATATGACAGTGGTGTTTAAGGGCTATCATATAGTGATTTGATAATCTAAATTACTATGAGTTGCCACTACTGTTAGAGCTGTTATACAATGAATTTGACAAGGCAAATTTGCTGTGAGGAGGCTGAACAATAAGGGTTTTGGACAACTAGTATTCAGTGTCTTGGAAGGGCCAAATCATTGTGAATTGATGATATACTTTGATGCTGATTGTACAGTGATTTGGTGGTCAAATCCACTTGAGAAGTAGATCTGGTTAGGGCTGAGTATATTGTGTATTTTGGAGCAGCAAATACTCAGTGAGCAATTGATGGCAAATGAGGCAAAGGACCTGCCAGGTGTCAACGACAAAAAAAGCAGAAAGGGTTGATCTAGATGGGCTACTTCAACAAGTAAGCTATATGTTTGTTCTTCTCTATTTCTCATTGGTTAGATTGCAGATCTGATGTTGCAGACTACAAGCCCTAATGGATTGTGGATACTCTAGATGTTAAAAAATAAAAATAAATGAATATTTTTGTGTTTTTTTTTTTTTTTTTTTTTTGCCGACTTTTTCAAAAAAATCCCGACTTCGACGAGTTTTTCAACTTTTGGACCCTTGTCAATTTAATCCCGATTTCAACTTTTTCCACATTGAGATGGACACCTTGCAGTGATATGTGGCAGCCATTCGTGCCCTATGTTGGTCTTCATTGAAGCACTGCAAGAAGACCATAGTGGGCTGAAGTCCCTAAGTAACTGATGAGCAGCAGTGGGCAGTTGAGATTTGTTCACAAGTGGAGTTATGAACAACTCGATAGGAGTCTCGATGTGTTGTGGCCTTGATGGACTAAGGCCCAACTAGAGAGCAGATTGGATAGCCAAGATTCAGTGGCCAGATGGACTTGGAGCATTGATAGAGGCAGGACCTATAGATCGAGAGCCGAAGTACAGGACAAGTACAAAGTACGACCGAAAGGAGCTGAAAGAGTCGACTTCATCAGCCAGATGGTCATAGTATCTTGTTGAGGGCAAATTGGTTGTCGATGGACTGACACAAAGCCCCAGTTTGTATTCTTGTACTAGTGGGATGTATGAGGGCCATTACCCCTGGTACGGGAGCCCTAGACTGTTGTATTATATGTTGTTTAATATAACAAAGTTGGGTTGAAAATTAAAAAGTTGTCTATATTTTATGCACGTGTGATTTACTGCTATTGATATTCTGTTGTGCAAAGTAGTTATGTTGAGATTCTCAGTTTGGTAGCGTCAGAGATTTTAAGATTCTATCCTAGACCCAACATCGTGGAAATTCAACACCCTCATGTATTTGGTCAACACCATATCAGATATTTGCTTTGATCAACACACTCAGTCGTTTCATGGTTGAACCCAAGAGAGTTCAATGGGTCGCTGCGAAGCATGTGCTCAGGTACCTACAGGGCACAATAGAGTATAGATTGCAATATGTGAAAGGAGATGAAGTCAAGCTAATGGGGTTCACAAATTTAGATTGGGCTAGATGTGCAACAGATAGAAAAAGCACTTTTGGGTGTTCTTTCAGCTTGGGATCAAGAGTAGTATCTTAGTGCAGCAAGAAACAGAAATAGGTTGCACTGAGCTCTACGGAAGCAGAGTATATGTTTCTCAGTTTGGCTGCATGAGAAGCCGTCTGGCTTCATAAGTTACTTGTCAATTTATTTGGTTAGGAGATGGAAACAATTGTGATACATTGTAATAATCAAAGTTGCATCAAGCTTTATAAAAATCCATTCTTTCATGATTGGTCAAAGCATATCAAGATCATATACCATTTCATATGTGACTATATTTAGAAAGTCACAATCAAACTGTAGTACATTCCTACAAATTAGCAAGTAGCAAACATCTTCACAAAGGCACTCATGAAAGGTAAATTTATTTAATTCAAAGATAAGTTGAAGGTGATCCAAAATACCTTGCTCACTAAGAGGTAGTGTTAAAATTGTAGCAAGGACAAGTACTTCTATGTTGGCTAAGAGTCATAGCACATTGAAATCATCCTATTTAATTAATCAGGTCAGACTTTATTATTTTAATAAAATGACTCTCATTGAAAAGTACATCAATTAATTATTGATGTTGACTTGAGGGAATAATTATTTAATGGAAGAAAAAGAGCTTGCATTTGAGTGACGCGTCATAGAGTATTTAGTTCTATTTAGAGAGAGAAAATAGGAGTTAACTCCATGAAATGAAGTCTGGAGTTATCTCCAAGAAAATCAGTTAATTGGAAGCAAGCGAGAGTTCACTTATGTGGACTAAACTCGTGCATGGCAAGAATCCCAAGGGGGCACACTTCACTAAGAGACATAATGGCACTAATTCCAAGGCGAGTTAACAAAAGAGGTGGTGAGTTTTGGCACGAATTAAAAGAGAGGAAAGGAGAGATGGTGATCCAAGTGGATATTGGTGGCCACCCACCTATTCCACTTGGACCCCCACCATTGTCTCTTTCAGCTTTCTTAATAGTAGCACAGTTGACTATTTTTGGTAGTTTTTTGGGTCCTAAACTTTTGAAGCCATTATGAGGCCCTATACAACGTTCTTTCTCGAAAACGAACAAACATGTAGCTTGCGGCAAGGGTTTCCAATCAAAAGTTGTAGTCATCGGATAGATCTTGTTAACGAGGTATCGTACGTGTCAAACAAAGATCGTGTGCCAAAGTTACGACCCCGGGAAGTTGATGTACCAATTCACCCCAACGGGGCCCACAAACTTTTGGTGTTTCATCTCCTAGGGTTAGGTTTTAGGATGTTTAGGGTTTTCCATTGTTTCTCAATAAGAAATAGGCCTTCGAGCCTCATTGTAACACAAATCAGAAGGCATGTAACCGCCACATCTCTTCTCAGAGATAAGCTACCATCACCTGAACTAGTTTATTTTCATTCTGCATGTAAACAGTTTTCAGTACTTTGTTATTAATGAATAAGTTTTGTTTTCACTGTATCTCTGTGTTTCTGTTCATATATGTATTTCATTACGTTCCTTCATAAATATGGATCATTGTTATCATAGTGGTTTGCTCTTTCTCTGTCTTTGTGTGCATGTCCCCAATAAGGTCGGGGTATAAGGAGTTATGGCTTGAACAGGTTGAACCTTTGCAAGATCAGCCTCACCAACCCTGACAGCCTCTCATGGCGAAAGAAAAGAAAGACGAGGAAGCAGGAAATCCTCTCAAAATATTGCTCGAAGAAGCTATCGAGCGACAAAGGAATGCAATGATGGACAACTTTGCCCAAATCCTTTGGTAGATGCCCACTGGCGATGCATCTTCATCCAACAGTCACTTTGGAGGCGTCGCCCCCTTAGGTACAAATAAACTTTGATATCCCTATATTCTAAAGTCAATAGATGCAAATGTTGTAGATAAATGGTTGAATCTGTTGGAAGGTTACCTTTCGGTCCATAGTTTCTCTGATATGGAGAAGATTATTTTTGCACTGCTTAAGGTTGCTCCCCATGTCAAGCACATGTCAAGGATTGGTGGGAAACTTACTGTGAGAAAAGAGTTGAGGAACCCTCTCTATTTATAGCCACCCCCTCTCGGAACTCTTTCCGAGACGCTGTCAAAGAATAGTATTTCCCTGTGGGGAGCTATGAGGACAAGTACACATAGTGGACCACACTACAACAAGAAAGGGACCAAGATGTGCATGAGCTCACAAATATTTTTCATACTCTACACACAAAGTTGGGTATCAAAAACTTTGAATGACATCTGGTGCTCAAGTACTGCAGTTGTCTACACAAATACATTCAAGAAGAGACGAAGTTCTTGAACATCTCCTCACTTGATGCAGCATATCGATATGCTGCCAAGATTGAACAAAAATTTAAACAAAAGTGCGACTTTGGATCTGCAAATCAGAAGCACAACAAGAGCACCCCCGAACCGCAAAATAAAGGACAAAACCAAGACGTGGTGACCCAGGACAACCCGTCGAAGCCAAAAGCAAAGAACAACACCACGAAGACAAAGGAGGACACAGAGAAGTGATGTGAGTTCCATAAAAGCCCCACTCACAACACAAGTGAGTGTCGAGCCAAGCAGTCACTAGTGGCCAAACTGAAGGCTTCAAAGTCAGATGCATGTTCCAACTCGGAGTCAGAACCTGACAAGGGAAATGACAAAGGGAAGTTGATTATAGATGCAGAACCCAGCGCCATCATTGCCACCATTAAGATCCAAAAGATTGAGCCCAAAGATCTAAAGGAGGGGGAGCGTCTCTTCCACTCACAAATGTGGGTGAAGGGTTCTCAATTGCAGTTCATTGTTGACAGCGGGAGCCAAAAGAACCAATGTTGTTAAAAGCGCGAGCGGGATTAAATCGGCGTGGGGAATGAAGCGGAAAAAAGCGGAAAAATCGGGAGAAAAGCGGGAAAAAATCGTTTGGTACAAAAATATTCATTTTTTTCATTTTTTTTCAATTTTTCATTAAAAATCGCGCTGCCTCGCCAGCCCGAGCTTTTTTCGAAAAAAAAAACGCGCTTTTTTCCCAAAAAAGCGGCAAAAAAAAATTTATCCCGCTTTTTTCCTATAAAAAGCGCGATTAAATCGGCCTAGGGAAAAACTCGCGATTTTTTGAAAAAAGCGCGATTTAATCGCGCTTTTAACAACACTGAAAAGAACCTCATTTCAGCAGAGGTCGTGAAGTGGTTGGGCCTACCCACCACACCACACCCGCAGTCGTACACCATCAGGAGGCTTCACCAAGGATGAGATCTTCGTGTCAGCCAACAGTGTTGCCTTCCCTACAGCATCAAGCCCTCCACGCATGTCGTACTGTGTGATATTGCTCCTCTTGAAGTTTGTGATGTGTATGAGTCTAGGCCTCCCACTGTTATTATTACTTTAAGGAATAAGTTATATAGGATACCAAAGATAGCCCCGATTACCACCATCCCATTGATCTCTGCTAAGCAATGTTGTAAGATAATCTCCCAGACCAGGAAATTTGTTTTCTTTCTTATTCAATCTCAAAGTAAGGGGAAGATCATGGCCATATCCATGGCCCCTAGAAAGGGTTCGTCCACCCAGCAAAAGCAGGTGGATAAGGTCATAAAAAAATACAGGGACATCTTCTCCTCACCCACAGGGGTACCCTTGCACTGTCAAGTCAAGCATTTGATCGATCTTACTCCCAGAGCACCCTTACCCAATGGGCTAATATACCGTCGATCCATTATGGAAAATGAAGAGATCAAGCGGCAAATCTAGGAGTTGCTGCAAAAAGGGCACATCCGACCAAGTTCCTCACCCTGTGGGAGCCCGATTGTACTTGTACAAAAGAAGGATGGGACCTAGAAGCTATGCATTAATTATTGGGCACTAAACAAAATCAATGTCAAGAACAGGTATCCAATCCCACAAATTGATGACCTTCTGGACCAACTCAAGGGGACCAAGTATTTCATTAAGATCAATATGAAGTCTCGTTATCACCAAGTTCCAATAGATCACACAGATGTATGGAAGATTGCTTTCAAATCCAAGAAAGGCCTTTTTGAATGGTTGGTCATGCCCTTCTAGTTGACAAATGCCCCCGGCGACTTTTATGAGGTTGATGGATGACATCTTGCAGCCCTTTCACCAACTCATTCATGGTTGTTTATCTGGACAGCATCCTCATTGTTGGGATGGGGTCCCTAGGGTCATTTTGGTCAAGTTTTGGGTCATTTTTGGAATATCTTTTTGTAACAAATGTAAAGTCTCCGCGAAATGTGGAAGCGGAACACAAAGCTAGTATGAGTCAAAGGGACTTAGTCCCTTAGGGGGTAGGTGATAGAGTGGTTTTGAGACCCGCCCATGGTCCGTGGACCATATTATTGTAAAGCAAATGCTATATATAGATGAGTCATAGCAAGGTCTAGGAAGGTAACTTTTGAGAAGAATCATTGTAAGGGCAAGGTGATAAGGTAGGAAAGGTATGTTTCTTGTACTTAGACGAAAGGGGGAGGCTCCTACAGCTGAGTGCGCGAAGACCTTAGTAAGTCCAGTGGCTGAGTGCGCGAGTCCCTACAATTGAGTGCGCAGGAAAAAGAAGTCTATAGTTGAACGATTATACTTAATAAAGACAGTTTGAGCTGAATCTGGTGCATTTGTGTCTTATTATTTACTTCTGCAAAGTTTATGTATCTTCGCTTTGTGTTATGATTTACATGAATTAATGCCTGTTTACTACGCGAAAATAGTAGATTTGTAATCTTTATGCATGATAAGTATAAATAAGAACCTTTGCGAAGATCTGGAAGCTGTTTAGATAGATTTGTAGTAGTTATCTGTTCGGAAGGGTTAAAGGTGCGTGAAGGTAGATCTAAGCTATAAGGACTGGAGGAACGCATCACACAGGCCTCTAGATGCAGAAACCTGGTTCTAGCATCCCCTAATACTGCTTCAGGTGAGACTGCAGCCTACGCTACGCAGGTTGGTTGCCGAAAGGGCTAGCGACCAGGGTTTTTGTTGGTTGGCGTAGATAACGATGAACCTGGGTCAAGCCCCATCAAGCCAACAAATGGTTTCGTTGTCGGGACCAGGATCAGTCTAAGAAATGTGTGAAAAGAAATCGAGAAGTGGATCGATCGGATGTTGCATGCGTTTGCAGCTCAGGAGAACAGAAACCCGCAATTATCCAAGGAACAGTGGTTGAATAGATACTTGTACATAGACAAAACCAAGCCTTTTCTGTTTCTTCCCTTGTGGATCGCACGAGTGGCTGTCTAGATTAGCAGACAGTCAGGATACGTGGAGCTTCGACGGCCCTATTATGTGGACTCCAGAGCTGGTGAAGTGCCTGGAAGCTTCAAAAAATAACATCACGCGAGTTGTTGATCACTGGATTGACCATTTCTTAGGAGGATTCGTCACTGAGCTCGCGATTGATACGACCATTAGTTATAGCGAAGCAGAGCGCAAGTTCTTCAAGTGACCACGAGGTAAGTATTTAAAATTTCTGAAAACTTGGATTAAGATGTTGTTGTGTGGAAAAAGGGTTATTCCATTACCTTGATGTTTGGGACTACACGAAGCGGAAAACCCTTTAGAAGGAACGGAAAATCAGGCTCTGAATACAGTCCATTGTTAGGATCCTCTTCCAACGATGATGAAGGAACTATTCTGAGTACACTGCGAAGCGCGCTACAGATAGTAAGTCAGGGTGTCACGGGGATACTTCACCCATCCACTCCACCTCCACCTCCACCGCATACACCTACACCTTCACCTCCACCTCCACCTCCACCTCCGCCACATACACCTACACCTTCACCTCCACCTCCGCATCTTCAAAGGGGTGGGAAGCGAAGACCTCGAACAGTTTTGGTTTGTCGCGATGTTGTATGGACAGCGCAGCAGATTACAGATGATAAGATGGAGAAAGCGCAGTTGGTCACAGCGTTGCAAGATAGAGCATTGACTTGGTACATCAAGTTATGTATGTATAGACATGGAGCGAGGATGGCAGAGACTCAGCAAGCGTTGAGTAGTGAGTTTAACAAGCCTAAGTCTCAAGCGCAAACTGTAACTAAGTTTAAGGAAATACAACAAAGGGTAAATGAGTCCTCGTGGGATTTCGATCAGAGGTAAAATGCATGATCCAGCAGGCTAATATGAAGATCACGGATGATCAACACAGAGACTGGTACATTGCTTCGTTGTTGCCTCATCTGAGATTACCATTATCACAGCAAAAGATAGGAACGCAAGCCGAGGCTGTGGAGATCGCGATGAGGTTGGAAGCCTTGCCAGTGCAGGATACGAACGTTGGAGTACAATAGATTCAGTCGCAATTGGCAAGTCTACACATGGAGTTGCAGAGCTTGAAGACCAAAAACGATGTTCAAACTGAGATGCGCGTTGAAGTTTGGTGCATAAAATGTAAAGATAAGGGACATGATAAGGATCATTGTCTTGTTTATCATAATTATTTGTTAAAATTAGCAACTAGGGCCAAACTCCATGTGGGTCATATTATTTACGGCAACTGATATTTTTCTTGGATCCCTCTCATCAAGAGGTGTAGGATTGATCTAAAGATCATCCGATTCCGATAAGTATTCATGGAGTTATGGATTTATTTGTATTATAAGACAATTTGTCAAGGTCGACCAGCAACCAAATTACCCCCACATGTGCTCAACATTTTAGTATAAAAGGAGATGACTTGAGAGTCATTTTACACACACTTCACTCTTGATTTCTCTCCACTTGTTATGGGTTTTAGTGGAAGAAAAATCTAACAGAGAAAGCCCTAAACACAAAAGGTAGGGAGCCCTAGTATGAGACCTAAACGGAGTCAAGAAGGAGGGCTACACGTTGCCCTATACGCTGGTCTCTACAAGCCCTAGACGTAGTCAAGAAGGAAGCCTACACATTGCCCTATACGTTGCTCTCTACAAGCTCTAGCCACAATCAAGGAGGGTTACTATGATGCCCTAACCGCATGTCCATGATGCCCTAGCTGCAGGCCACTTCAAGTGACCGAAATGATGGATGGAGGGCCAAGGATCTAGAGCTGAGAAGGCAAGCTGCTAGGCCAAGTAGAGGGAAGCTAAATGCAAGAATTTGAGTGGTTGTTTGGGCACATTGAGGAGGTTGAAAGCTATAGCAAGCTAGGCCGCAGGCCATAACAAGTTGTTGGAGTTATTTCCTGGCTGCATTGAGAGGATAACATGGCATGGAAGGAGCCTCTTCAACGCTGGCCACAGCACTAGAGGGCTAGTCTTGTTGTGTGTTGCGTTAAGGGCAGTGGCACATACCCTAACCAGAAGTGCAATCACAGCAATGCCAACAATTAGGACAGCAGTAATGATGGGACAACAGCAATGGTATGCTAACAATTGGGACAGCAACAATGGTATGCTAACAATTGGGACAAAAGCAATAATGGGATAGTAACAATTGGGACAGCAGCATGACATGGTGCCGCAATAGCCAATTGGGACAGTAGTACAGTAAGCAACGTACAGCAAGCACATGGTGGCAAGCATGGTGCTGCAAGCACATTGGCCAAGGTGCAGAAAGCACATGGTGACAAGCATGATGCTGCAAGCACATGGGACATCAATGTGGCAACATGGTGCAGCAATGGCACATACGATAGCAATGGTACATGATGCAGTACAGTGAGGTACAATATGAGGCAACACTGATGAGTGCGGCAAGATGGCAACGTACAGCAAGATGTTGCAGTACAGGAAGGTGCAGCAGTATGATGTGTGCAGCATGGTAATGAGGTCCAACATAGTGATGGGTGCAACATGGTGCAGCACAGTGAGGTGGAGCGTGATGACGAGGTGCAGCACAATGATAGGTGATCGAGTCACCTTGGAGAATCAGCTGAAGCAACATGTCTTCAACTGAGTTCAGCTACCTCATGTATCATCTACTTAAAGATGATCTATGCTCTTATTTAAATAAGTCAACGTGTTGACTTATGTTGTATATGTACTATCTCTCTCTCTCTCTGTTGAACTATTGAAGAACATATAAGAAGAATTGATCAAGGGCTTCCCCACATTGGGGTTTGTCCCTAGCTAGCGCCACATCTTGTGTCCTCTTGTCTTGGCTTGTCTTCTGTGACCTGTGTTTATGTTCTATCTGTAATTTACTTTAATGCTGATGTAATTGCTAATCTGGAAAAGATATTGAGCTAACTATGAAAATTGAAATAAATTGCTCTAAGCATAGAACATACTAAAATTAACATTATTTGATTAGAGGAGGTCCTATGCCTTTGAAGCCTGAAAACATTGCAGGACCAAGCGCGGGACTACCATTATGGTGCGTTATCTACAAGATAGTTAGGAAGCACGCACGCAACAGATAATTGTCACCTTTTGCAAAATTTTGTACAGACTCCGCAACAATTGTTAAGAACCTTCTTAAGTCAGTTGGACATGATGAACGAAACTACCGAAGCTACGAATTAATGATGGAGCAAACCCCTACGTATTAAATGCAGGTAGAAAATCGGCCTCGGGATTAGGGCGCGGTGCAATGTGCGGAGGATTTCAAGGTCGTGGAAGAAAAAGAGGAGGGGCAGGCAGAGGTTGTGGACAAATCATTTGTTATAATTGTGGCAAAGCAGGACATTTTGCGCGTGACTGTCAGAACCCAATGCATCCATCTTGTCAATATTGCAGATAGTTTGATCATGTGATAGAAGATTGCCCAGTGCTAATTACCAAGATGCAAGAGAAAAAGACACAACAACCTACACAAAACATACAAATGATGAAGTCAGAGCCTTGCGAAGAGAACCAGAGCATCAATATCGTAACACAAAGTGGTATGGCCACAGGAGAAAATAAAGGAAAGCGTCCAAAAACCGAGGGATGGGTGCGTAAGGATATCGAAAAGGAAGTCAGACTTGATCTCAATCGGGCTAGAGAAACTTTCATGGAGGCCAAGAAGAATTTTGCTAAAGCTTCTACATCAAGGAGTCAAGAGAATTCGAATGAAAACAGTGAAGTACGAGACATGGATCCCTCATTATTGGCTACTTTTCTAAAAACTTGTATGAAGTTGTTGTAGGATTAAAAGGCAATAAAAGGGCTCCAGGAGCTAATTAATAACTGTACGGGTAAAATCAAGACTCCTCCTGAAAAGCGCAATGTAAGGAAATTGGGTAAACATAAGCCGCAGATAGGGCACAAGATGAGGCTGACCGCGCATATTGGAGAATATGAAATGGATCAAGTCATCTTAGATCTGGGATCTGATGCAAACGTACTACCGACACAGATGTGGGAGAGAATGGGGAGACCTGCGCTACAATGGTCTCCTATACAGCTACGCAAGGCCAACCAACAGAAAATCATTCCAATGGGACGCATGTATGGGATAACAGTCAATATTGAGGGAGCAAGCGCTCTGGCAGATTTTGAAGTAACTGAAATAGTGGATGACAGCCATCCTTACCCTGCACTACTAGGAATTGAATGGGCCTTTGACATGGATGCAGCAATTAATCTAAAGAAGAGAAGGATGGCATTTGAGAAGAAGGCGCTTAGGGTTATTGTGCCTTTGGACCCCGCTGAAGGAGCGCACTACACTAAACCAGTCCGCGACTATGTGGAGGACGATGACTTGGATCAAATATATAAGATTACTGTGCATGACGAAGAGTGGATCAATCCTACTACAGATGGGCGAATTGCATGGGATAGAGATAGCTCATGTACCTCAGATTCAGATGAAGAGCTCGAACACTGGCAGAATAGGTTGCATGACGTTTCCACGCTAGTTGCAATATGATGACAAAATCACTGTGGTGCGTATCCACGGAGGTAAGAAATCTTCCGCATTATGATGGCTTGGATGATGTTAATTTATTTTTGGATAAGTTTGAAAGGGATGTGCCGAAAGAGCATCGTTTCCAGGTACTTGAATTGGCACTGCGCACTACGCCTGCCCGTTGGTGGGGTACACATCAAGATAGCTTCGCTGACTGAAAGAAATACAAGCGAATGATGAAGCTAAGGTTTGCATACGCTAATACCCGTATGACTGAAAAATATAGCGGAAAGGATGACCCACGCGAGCACTTGGCGCAGTGGACTAAATCCTGGGGAGAAGAGCCACAACCGGAATGGGTGCATATCTTCTATCACACCTTACATACTATTCCCATGAATTGGTACTTGCAAACGGAGCTACAGCATGGAACAGCCGAATGGGATATCTCGAGGGAAAGTTTCTTGTTAACTTTCAGCCTTGAGGATGGATTTGAGAGCATTGATGAAGTGCTCCAAGAAATTAAGGCCGTTGTCTGTAGAACACCTGAAGAGCCTATATAATGGGTTCAATCGGACTGGAATACCCAGCTACGCTACGCGTTGGAATGCTACAATGTGACTGCAAAAGAAGAAGAAGAGGATCCATGGAAGATCAACATTCCAGAGACCGAGGGGCAGCGCGAGGTTAAAGGACCCAAAGCAGCAAACCCTGATATAACAAAACCGTTGAAGACTAGGCAAGTAAACATTGGATCCAATGCGCAACCTAAGTTTGCAAAGGTACGTCATTATTGGGATGAAGATACAGTTGATAAAGTGGCGGAACTGTTGCGCGAATACCAAGACTTGTTTCCTACCAAGTTCCCAAAGATGAAAGGAATAGTAGGGGATCTGGGAATGATTAAAACTCGTTGTGAAGCCCGTGAAACAAAGACCTTACTGTCTAAATCCTAAGTATAAGGAGAAGGTTCGCAAAGAACTGGACAAAATGTTGGAAGGTGGAATCATTGAGCCAGTAGAAGAGTCTAATTGGGTAAGCCCTATGGTTGTTCAATAAAAGAAGCAGCACGGTGAAATCAGGATATGCGTAGATCTGAGAAAACTTAACAATGCGTGCGTTCATGACCCATTTCCAAACTTGTTTACAGACGAAGTTTTGGAGAATGTTGGAGGGCAGGAAGCTTATTCGTTCACTAATGGGTTCTCAGGGTACCATCAGATTAAGATTGCATCGAAGGATCGCAGCAAGACGACCTTCGCGACAGAGTGGGGATGCTTTCAATACACAATGATGCCATTCGGGCTAAAGAATGCGCCCGCGATCTTCTCAAAGGTTGTAATTGCAGCGTTCAAAGAGTTCATCCATAAGTTCTTAGAAGTGTATTTTGATGACTAGGCTATGTTTGGATTGGTAAAGCACCACATTGCAAGTATGCGCCTTATGTTGGATATTGTCGCAAATACCAGATTCCTCTGAATACGAAGAAATGTATCTTTTGTGTGCCTTATGGGATATTGCTATGCCATGTAGCCTGCAAGCAGGGATTAATGGTAGACCCTGCAAAGATAGTTGTGATTGTCAATTTTGAAGCTCCGAAGAATGTAAAGGAGTTGCGCGCAACGCTGGGGCACACTGTCTACTATAAAAAGTTTATTAAAGCTTATGCACAGATAACTGCGCCGATGGAGAAATTACTAAAAAAGGACGCAACTTTCTGTTGGGATGAGGAGTGTCAGCGCAGTCTGGATGTGTTAAAGGAAAAGATGGTGACTACGCCCATTTTGGTGTTTTCGAACTAGAAGAAAGAGTTTTATGTACATGTAGATGCCTCCTGTATTACGTTGGGTGCGATATTGACCCAACCAAGAGAAGGAGAAATTGATCATCCTATAGCCTTTGCAAACGGGAAATTGTCAACTATTCAACTATAGAGCGCGAAGGATTGGCGATGGTTTACGCGCTGCAGAAATGCCGACATTACCTGTTACGCCCACATTTCAAAATATACACAGATCACTCCGCTCTCAAGTACCTGGTCAACAAGCCTGTGCTCGGGGGGAAGATCTGTAGGTGGTTATTGCTCTTTGAAGAATATGATTTTGAGGTAATTGTGAAGCCTGAACGATTAAACGCGGGAAAGACCATCTATCCAGGATCGACACATGCCCAGAACCTACTAGTCTAGAAGGGTTGTCGGATGCGTAGCTCTTTGTTGTGGGTGTCACTGATGACCATTTCGCTGATATAATCCAATTTTTGACTATTGGCATGGCCCCAGAGGGATATTCTACTCACCAAAAAAGGAATTGGTAGCCCGCACTGCTGATTTTTCTGTGATCACAGGACAACTGTATAAGATGGACACTGATGAAATACTATGTTGATATGTTCCGGAGTTTGAACGAACCAGCGTCCTAGCCGAAGCACATGGAGTGGCAAGAGGACACTATGCAGGCAGAGCAACTGTGCAAAAGATTCTGCGCGTAGGACTGTGGTGGCCAACATGAATAAGGATTCTAAGCGTATTGCAGGGCATGTGATGTTTGTCAGAGGACGACGTCCCTAGGGTCATTTTGGTCAAGTTTTGGGTCAATTTTGGAATCTTTTTGTAACGAATGTAAAGTCTACGTGAAATGTGGAAGAGGAGTGCGAAGCTAGTACGAGTCAAAGGGACTTTAGTCCTTTAGGTGGGTACGTGATCGAGTGGTTTTGAGACCCGCCCATGGTCCGCGAACCATGGTATTATAAAGCAAGTGCTATATATAGATGAGTCATAGCGAGTCTAGGAAGGTAATTTTTTAGAAGAATCATTGTAAGGGCAAGGTGATAAGGCAGGAAAGGTCTGTTTCCTGTACTTAGGCGAAAGGGGAAGGCTCCTACAGTTGAGTGCGCAGAGACCTTGGTAAGTCCGCACGCTGAGTGTGCGGGGCCCTGCAGCTGAGTGCGCAGGGAAAAGAAGCTTGTAATTGAACAATTATACTTACTAAAGACTGTGTTGACACCTAATCCTTGTGATTGGGTAAATATATGTAAATAAATAAATGAGAAATGTGAACAGTCATCGGGAGATGAACTGAACAGTCTCTCCCTCATGTATATAACAGACCTACCTGATTGAATGAATATACGAATCAGTTTTTTGCTTAATGGAGTTACTGCCTGGCCTGACATGGTATCAAAGCTAGCTCCTTTTTAGCTCTCATGCTCCTTGTAACTCCTCTCTCTGTCTGCCATATTCCTTACCTGCGCTCTCTGTTTGTTGTTCTGCCATATTCCATTTATCAGACTTGCGCCTGACATTCAGTGACTGATTACCTGCGCTCTGTCTGCTATACCTGCGTTCTCTGTACCTGTGCTCTCTCACTGTGCTCTCATTGCCTGACTTACGCCTGACATTCTCTAACATTACTTGCATACCTTGCGTTTCAATCAAATCGCTTGGGTTTGGTTTTCCATTGACATCGCTTGGGTTTTCATTTCCTTTACCTGCAAAATTGAACGTTGTCACATGGAAGAGCTGCAGTGAGCGTGGTCTCGTTTTGAATCTGGTGGAGAAGCGAGATATCGTGGAGATGTGCTGCTGATGCGTGGAGATGTGGTGACCTTCTTTTCATGCATGGAGATATGCTGCATATGTGATTAATGAACGCTGGATTATTAATACAGTTATAGTTTTTCAGTTATACGCATATAATTGACTGTTGTTACAATTATTATTTGAACGTTGTTACAGTTATACGCACACACTCCTCCGTTTTTTCAATGAAAACACTTGGTTGCAGTTAATACACATATCGTTATGGGAAATGGTGTGATTGAGGTCAAATAAATCAGAGTGGAGCAGCGAATATTAACACAGCGTGGATATGCATGGTTATAATACCTGATATGCGTGGTTATAATGCTGGATATGCGTGGTGCATGTTATTGTTAATACCTGACATGTTATTGTTAATACCTGACATGTTATATAATAAAATGTTACTGAATGTTTGGTGGAGGCAGAACGTCCATGATGCGTTGAGCCCTATTTAAAAGGAGGCCATATGGTATGAAGAATTGGACTTGTATGCTGCGTATGCATTGAATTTTTTTTACTGGTGGCTGTGTACGTTTTGAAGGTCATTTTTTCTATGTGTATTGAAGTTGTGATGGTCGTGATTCAATGGGTACATGAAAACCTTGTGTTAGAAGTTTTAGTGGACGATAATGCTCTTTTGAGTACATTTTTACTATATATTCGCAGAAGTATTTTTCTATCAGCAATAATATTTTTTTTACAGAATGCATTCAATCATATCCATGGTGGGAATAATTCTCACTGGCAAGGAGAACTATCCTGAATGGTCCCGGATGATAAAACACACCCTCATTTTCAATGAGTTGTGGAAAGGAGTGTGTGTCGGAGAAGGGACAATGACCCAGTACAGCCTACCTCAGACAAAGAGCTCGTCATTTGGGAAAACAAGAACAACAAAGCTTATGCATTAATCGCAGCATTTGTAAATGAAGAGGTGAGTCGCCATATTTCGTCATATTCAACTGCCTTTGAAGCCTTACAAAAGCTGAAAGAACTCTATGACTCACATTCTGCACTTGAAGTTGTCCAACTCATGATTAAACTCTTCACTCTTGAAATGCAAAATAATGATCCTCTTGCTCTTGCATCTGAAGTAAAGTCTATAATGCATGATATCAAATCTACTAAGGTTGAATTGGATATTCCTCTTATCGCTTTTCTCAAGGCACTTTATCCTACTTACTCCAATTATCTCGAGTCATTGCAAGCAAATGGAAATCTCAAAGATATAACCTTTGACTTTCTTGTGAAAAAGTTTGCTGAGAGAGAGAAAGCTTTTGGAAAGAAGACAGCCCCTGAATCTTCTGAAGACACTGTGTGCCTTGCTCATAAAGGAAAGCATCATGCTCAAGATTCTACAAGAGGAAGAGGTGGACGAAGAGGAAGAGGAAGATATTTCAAAGGCAAGGGGGGCAGACATTCTCAAGGAGAAAAGGCAGATTTGCACTACATTCGCTACAAAAGAAATGGATCGCATGATGCCTCTACATGCAAGCTACCATGGGACAAAATTGAGCAAAAAAGAAACCAACAGAAAGGTAAAACTGATGATACAGACAAAGGTAAAGCACCTAAATCCGCTCACTATGTTGAGGCACAATGTAACATTGGAATAAATGAAGATTTGTTTAATGCTTCACTTGCTTCATGGAAAAATGATTGGTTGCTTGATTCAGGAGCAACCTGCCACATGACTCATAGAAAAGATTTTTTTGAAGATTTCACTGACAATGTTGATGGAGCAGTATACTTTGCAGATCAATCAAAAATCAAGCCATCAGGGCTTGGCACAATCAGGCTTAAATTGCCTAGTCTCCAGACTTTCTTCTGCATCATGTTCTATATCTCCCACAACTCAAGAGAAACTTTTTGTCCCTGGTCCACATCCGCCAGCAAGGTCACTCCATTCATATGTTCAATGGCAAGCTTGAAGTAAGAAAAGCATCTCACCACTCACTTGTCATGAGGGGAATAGAAAAAGAAAGGCTTCTCAAGCTGCAAGGAACCTCTGCTCATGCACAACATTTCTCATACAGTTCTCATCATGAAGAAGGTACACTTCCATCAAGTTTATTATGGCATGCTAGATTTGGACATTTGAACTATGACAGTGTCCGCTTATTGAAGAAAATTGGTGTTGCTGGTTTGCCTACAATTCCTAGAAAACTTAAGCAATGTGATGCTTGCATTCTAGGAAAGCATAGCAAACAGTCTTTTCATGATTCACATTCAAGAGCACATAGGAAGATTGAACTTATTCATTCAGATTTATGTGGTCCAATGCCTGTTTCTTCTGCAAATGGAAATAAATATATCATGACATTTATTGATGACTACACCAGAATGTGCTGGGTTTATTTATTGAAGAACAAATCTGATGCTTTTCAAACATTCAAGAATTTTCATAAATGGATTGAAAATGATGCACAATCTCATATTGGGTCTATTCGCACTGATAATGGAAAGGAATACACATCAAATGAATTTGAAAACTATCTTCGCCAACATGGGATCAAACATCAAACAACTGTGCCTTATAATCCCCAACAGAATGGTGTAGCTGAAAGAATGAATAGAACAATATTGAATATGGTACGATCCATGCTTTTCTTCAAAAATGTAAAAATAATGTTTTGGGTTGATGTTGTTCTATGTGCTGCATATATAAAGAATAGATGTCCATCTAGTGCTATAAGAAACAAGACTCCTTATGAATTGTGGTATTAACATGTTCCTTCGGTAAAACATCTATGGATTTTTGGTTCCACCTATTATGCTTTGATACCAAATGTACATAGAAACAAACTTGGTGCTAGAAGTCGTAAGTGTATTTTCCTGGGATATTCAAATACCTCCAAAGCATACCGCCTCTATGATGAAGAAAATAAAAAGTTTGTTATATCTAGAGATGTAATTTTTCTTGAATCGTCCAAATCTTACAATGTTGTTGAGCGGCAACTTGATCGCTTGGATAGATTCGCAAAAACGAAATCATTTCAAGAATTTGAAAATCAAATTCCACATCTTGAAGGGGGGATTCCTATACTAGATCAACATGTGGAATCTTCTTCTGAAGAAGATTCTCCCCCGTCTGAAACTCCAACAACGGCTGATCTTTAAGTGATGTAATTGATAGAATTGGGAGACTCAATCTTGATTCACTCCCAACTCAATCAACAGAGCAGCCTGGACCATCTCAGAAAAGTCCCCCAAAGTGGCTGACAAAGACACTTGAAAGTGTTCATCCTGATGAAATTGGAAAAACGGGAACCAGAAATGCAAATCGACAAAATGGAGGTGATGTAGATGACTCTAATTCACCTATTGATATGGATGTTTCTTATGATTGTGAATTGAACTTGTCTACAGATTTGAACCAACTTCCTTTAAAGAAGCTGCTTCTCATGATGAAAGGAAAGAAGCAATGCAAAAGGAGTATGATGCCCTCATAAAGAACAACACTTGGAAGCTGGTTGATCCTCCATTTGGAACCAAA
>APFE030339785.1:158479-177541 GCA_000404065.3 Pinus taeda
ACTACTACCAGACCAGACATTTCATTTGCTGTTGGAATCCTCTCCAAGTTTATGCAAAAGCCTTGTGAGGGACATTGCTCTGCTGCAAAAAGAGTTCTAAGGTACTTGAAGGGAACTCAAGACCTTGGAATCAAGTATACACAGGTGGATGACTTCAGCTTGATTGGATACTCTGATTCAGACTTCGATGGAGACAAAGAAACTGGGGTATCTACTTCAGGATATGCTATGAGTCTTGGATCAGGAGCTGTCTCTTGGAGATCACGCAAACAATCAGCTCCAGCAGATTCCACAACAGAAGCAAAATACGTGGCAGCAGCTGAAGCAACAAAAGAAATTGTGTGGCTCAGGAAAATTCCTTAAGATTTGCAAGTAAAACAAGTACAATCAACTCCACTCATGATTGACAACACCTCTGCAATAAAGTTGGCCAAGAACCCAAAGTTCCATGATCGAACAAAGCACATCAATACTAAATATCATCTGATTCGACATTATGTTGAGGCCAAAACAATCCATCTCCGTCATTGTTCCACAAATGAGCAAATTGCAGACATCTTCACCAAAGCGCTTGAAAGAGAAAAGCTTGAACGATTCAGAACGATGCTTGGACTCACCAACATCCCTTCAGATTAAGGGGGGGAACGTTGACACCTAATCCTTGTGATTGGGTAAATATATGTAAATAAATAAATGAGAAATGTGAACAGTCATCGGGAGATGAACTGAACAATCTCTCCCTCATGTATATAACAGACCTACCTGATTGAATGAATATACGAATCAGTTTTTTGCTTAATGGAGTTACTGCCTGGCCTGATAGACTGTTTGAGTTGAATCTGGTGCATCTATGTCTTATTATTTACTTATATAAAGTTTATGTATCTCCGCTATGTGTTATGATTTACATGAATTAATGCTTGTTTACTACGCGAAAGTAGTAAATCTGTAATCTTTATGCATGATAAGAATAATTAGGCAGCTTCGTGAAGATCTGGACGTTGTTTATTTAGATTTACATTAGTTATCTATTCGAAAGGGTTAAAGGTGCGCGAAGGTAGATCTAAGCTATAAGGACTGGGGAAACACATCACAAAGGCCTCTGGATGTAAAAACATGGTTTTAACATCCCCCAATACTGCTTCGAGTGAGACTGCAACCTGCACTACGCAAGTTGTTACCGAAAAGGCCGGCAATTAGGGTTTTTGTTGGTTGGCACAGATAACGCTGAACCTGGGCCAGGCCAAATCAAGCCAACACTCATCTTCAGCAAGAGTTGGGAAGGGCACTTGCAACACATTCGTGGTAGCACAAACTATGTGTCAACTTGGAGAAATGCACCTTTAGCATGAGTCAAGTACAATATCTGGGTTACATCATAAATGAGCAAAGTGCACATGTGGATCCTACTAAGATCCATGTCATTCGGGATTGGCCAACCATGACCACTCTAACAGAGCTTCGCAACTTTTTGGGCTTTGCAAATTTTTATCGGGGGTTCTCCCATATCACTTAGCCTTTGAGTCAAATTACCAAGGGCAGAGCGAAAGCAAAGTTTTCCTAGTCTGAGTCCCAACAGAAGGTGTTCGTTGAGCTGAAGCACCGCCTCTACTTTGCACCTGTACTCACATTGCCAAACTTGTAGAAGCCATTTAAAATTGAGACAGATGCCTCAGACTATGTTATTGGCGCAGTCCTCACCCAACACGGGCATCCAGTGGCCTATCATTGTGAGACACTTTCCAATACAATTCAAAAATACCCCACCTATGATAAAGAGATGTGTTTTATCGTGCAAGTTTGACGGTAATGGAAACATTACATTCTAAGGAAACGGTCATCCACATCGATCACTGACCCCTTCAATTTATATAGACAAAAGGGAAGTTGCAGAACAATCACCATCAGAAGTGGTCTACATCTCTGCAACAATTCCACTTGAACATTAAATACAAAAAGGGCAGCACCAATCATGTTGCAAATTGCCTCAGTCAGCCCAAGTTGCAGCGCTGACTACTGTTCTCAACTCTTATGGCCACGAGACCTTTGGGTGGTCGCAACTGTACAAAAATGATCCAGATTTCGCCACCACATACTAAATGCTAGTGGGTGGCAAGCAAGTTCATGATTTCCATCTTCAGAACACATTATTATGCTACCTAGGACACCTTTGAGTTCCTTGAAGCGAGCGTGCCAAGCTAATTTGGGAGGCGCACTACAGTCGATTCGCAGTGTTAATCTAGGTTGTCATTGATGTCAATATGCCAGTGTTTGTGATGGCAAATTCTTGTGACATGTGAGGTTGCCCATTGATGCCCATTGATCATAATACTGCTCATGGAGGATCCAAGGATTGAATATAGACATAATAGAAATAGTGGGACCAAGGAGGAAAGATATTGAATGCCATTCGAAGAGGAGAAAGAGTAAAGAGGAGAAGCCATGAAGCCAAAGAGTAAGAGGAAGAGTTCGTCAGAAGCCATTAAGGAAGCAAGTTATCGCATATGCCCAAGGGTAAGTGTCGTCGACAAAACAAAGAGAAACAATTATATCAGAGGAGCAAAGAAGAAAACGTCGAAGGAGCCATATCGGAGGAAGTAATAAACCATGGGAACCCTTTCGGCAATAATATCGGCAGAAATCTTATCAGCGGTTCTATTATATTAAGTTATGTAACATTGCTCAAAGCCCCCGATTGCGATATGCATTACGGACCCGATCGCTCAAATACAACACACCTCAATACAATATCACATTCGTTGCGTCGCACGTATTGAAGCCTTGTTACACTGAAATCCCCGATTACGACATAAGTTGCGAACCCGATGGTCCTATTACAACACGCCCTAAAGAAATATCGCATCCACCATACTGCAAGTTCTTAAAGCCTTGTCATGTTGAAATCTCCGATTACGATTTGAGTGGCAGACCCGATTGCTCCATTATAACACGTCGTATTGTAATATCGCATTCGCTGTATCAGAACCTTTGCATTGCAAGTCTTAAAGGAATGTCACACTAAAACTACGATTGCGATAATAATATGCAGACCCGACAACTCCGTTAGTACATACCTTTATGTAGTATCGCGTCGAGATATCGGGGAAGTTACGCAAATTATAAGAGTTGTCACCGTCGAACCGCTGATTGTGATGAGACTTGTGAACCCAACCGCCGATTGCAATATTACTGTGGACCCAACGGATCTATTGGCGATGGTTTAATATTATATCGCCTTCGCTTCATCAGTAGTATGAATATCTACCATGTTACATCGGTGATGTTAAGAGTTGTGATTGTGGGACCTCCGAAAGTTGCGATTGTGATTAAAAATATGACGTGGCCTGTGGGGACCTCTATTCATGTGGATTTTCATGAAGGTTGCAATTGCGGGGGTAAGGTGATGACGTGGCAAGCCCTCGAATATATTTTAATACACTACCTCATGCACAAGTCGGCCCCTCCACCTTTGAACGTGTCGTTTCGATTCATTGGTAAAACTCATACATATATACATATACAAGTTGAAATGCTTCACTTGATTTAGGTGTATCAGGCATCTATCACAGAGAACAAGGAAAGTTCACAACTCGTGAACTTGAAGAAACAGAGGAAGCCGAAGGCCTGGCAGACACAGAAGGTGCATTAGAAGCCGAATGTCTGGCAGACGCAGAAGGTGCAATAGAAGCTAAAACCCTGGCAGACGCAGAAGATACAGTAGAGGCCGAAGGCCGACGAAGAAGGAAGTTAAAGACAAAGCGGGAGGACAATCTTTTGACCTGATTCATCTTGAAAGATAGGGTCGAAGCCCTTGGGGTTGGTGCCTCAGAATTAGAAGGATTGGTGTCCTTGGAGTTGGTGCTCCTAAATCCAAGGTTGGTGCCTCGACAAGATAGGTTCAAAGCCTTAGAGGTCGGAGCCTCATCAAAACCAAGTTGGAGCTTGGAACACATTTATATTGTATTTATTATTTTACTCAAAAAAATTATATTTATACATTTCTCTATTTAAATTGTGAAGAATTAAACTGGTAATAATAACAATTGAAAGAAAATGTTGATCCACCCCCCCCCCTCTCAATATTTCCATCACGCAGAACACTTGGTGTGGAGAAAATTGCAGCCATACTATAGAAGTACTTTTATTGGCCAAAACTTCGACAGGATGTTGGAATTTATATAAGATTCTGCACTGCTTGTGCCATCGCAAAGTCAACCATCAAGAAGCAAGGCATGTACACTCCTCTGCCTACTCCCAGCCAACATTGGGAATCCATCTCCATGGACTATTTGTCTGGTCTCCCTTCTACCAAGCATGGTAATGACTGTGTATTTGTGGTCGTGCACAGAGTTTCTAAGATAGTTATATTGGCGGCCAGCAAGAAGAATATCACAGCAGAGGACACTGCCAAACTCTTATTCAAACGAGTGTGGGTACATTTTGGGATCCCGCAGACCATTATATCAAATTGGGGGATAGCAAGTCCTGAGCACATTTTGGTCAAGCCTCTAGACACTATTGGACACCAAGCTCAGCAAGTCTACTGCATTCCATCCCAAGACTGATGGCCAGACAAAGGTCGTCAACAGGATGATAGTGCACATACTCTGCATGTAGAATTCCAAGCATCCACGAACCTGAGATAAGAGCCTTCCCTATGTGTAGCATAGCTATAATAGAGCTCTCCATAGCTCGACTAGTTGCAATCCCTTTAAAATGGTATGGGATTTCAACCATTGTGTCTGATTGATGTCGCCATGCCTCATGCAACTACACAGACAGAATCCACACATGTACAATCTGAAGTTGATAAAGTGTTAATTTTAGATAACAATGGTATGTTCTATGCTTAAGAGCAATTTACTTCAATTTTATTATTAGCCCAATATCAATTTCTAGATTAGCAATCACATTAACGTGACAGTAAATGCAGATAGAACATAAATAAAACAGTACAAGACAAACCAAGACTAGAGCACACAAGATATGGCGCCAGCCAGGGACAAACCCCAATGTGGGGAAACCTTTTAAGCAATTCTTCTTATTATTCTTCAAAAGTTCAAAAGAGAGAGTACAAGATGCAATATTCACTTGCCCAATCAGAGTGAATTTTGTCCAGTCAAACAGCAGCCACAAAAAGCCCTAACCAAAAAGTAATATTATTTTTCCTTTAATAATATTCATACATTAGACTTCATTATTTACAGGGGATTTCATGGGAGACATTGTACCAAGAGGGAGGTCCCACATGCCACATCACAATCGCAATCGCAATTAACGGTTTGACATCCCTTAGAGACTAGCGATACAGCGGATGCGATATTACATTTAGTCATGTTAAATGGTGCATTCGGGTCTGTAATATATATCGCAATCGGCAGTTCGGCGGTGTCAATTCTTTTGTACATTGTGATTCAATGGATGTGATATTTCAATAGGTCGTATTATAATGTTGCAGCGGGTCTGCATACATATCGCAATCGGTGGTTCAGGGGCGACAACCCTTTATAACTTGCATTATGAGAGTTCCAATAGGCAGATGTGATGTAACAATAGGGTAGTTTATAATGGTGCAACGGGTCCGCATATATAGTGCATCTATATATTATATACTCTTTTGTTCTTTGCTATAACCTGTTCGGGTTCATGTATTATCGCAATCGACACTTTCAATGTGGCAAGGTTTTACAAGAGTCTTGCGATATGGTGGATGTGATAATATATTAAATCATATTGCAATGGTGTAGTCGAGTCCGCAACTATAAATCGTAGTAGGGGGTTTCAATGTGGTACTTAATAGAACCAGCCGATGTGATTTCTCCAATATATATATATATATATATATATAACCTTCCTACTCTATAACATTGGTTATATAGAATTTAACCACATGAAATCCTTATATCTGCGTTATTTCTATTATAATGTTTATATAATAGAAATACACAATAATCATGGGTAGCTTACCTTTTCCACCTTTTTACAACCTTTGCACATTTTCCGATGCTTGCCTTTATCGAATCAATCCTCCACCATAGATCTTACCATCCCATCTGACGATTGATATTACACCCAACCAACAAAGCTGCTCGGTGATCTTGTACCGTAGATCACAACCGCATTTGATCCAACGCTCGACAACTATATCAGGTGAGCTACATGCACGAGGATTACCCACCCGATAAAGTGGTTTCCTCTCTCCTCCGACGTGCGATGTGTCAATTGCTTAATGGAATCGGGTGACTCCCTCCTATTACCACTTACCACTTATTCTCAACCCGATAAACCATTTCCGCTTATAAACCCGCCTTTCTCTTTGACTAACACCCGAGCTATTTAGCGCCCGACGATCGTAGATCTTCTACCATCGACGGCTGCAACGGTTCCTCCGATCTCCTCATCCGCTAATACTTAAATTAATCTTCGTCGTTCATTTCTTTGACTTTACGCTGCACAACTTAATCCTAGCCACTCATTACAAACAATCTCGTCCGTTGATCTCCAAGATCCAACGGTTCCTGTGCGTTCAATCTTCATCTTCAAAGACACATTATGATTCCTCTGTTTCTCCTTCTCCTCTCTGTGTTTCGCTGAATTCTGCCTGCACACAACAGCTAATGACCTCTTTGCTTCCAATGACCTCTTCTGATGGCTTCCCTGATGGCTTTGCTCATTGGTTTCTTGCTCCTATTTCTTCATGGATCCCCTCTACTTGGGTTCACATCATTGTTCACTCATCCAAAATATTGCCATATTGACATCAATGACAACCTAGATTAACAATCTCCCCCTTTGTTATTGATGGCAATATTCTTCTTCTCTCCCCCTTTGACATCAATGGCAAAGGAGTGCACAAGGACTCCCCCTGTCGAACCGCTACTCTTCTTCACGAATAGTAGATCTTCATGGGTCTGTTACTCCCCCTGTCATAGTGCTCTTCTTTTTACTCAAGATAGAAGGATTGTTGCAACTAGCACATTATCCCCTCTTTGTGTCTCAGAACTACTTTATCATGGCTTCAACAATGCTTAGAGATTCTTCACTTCAATACTTCTAAACGGATTGCAAATAGCCACACACCAAATGTTCAAGTCCAAGTTTTTATGCTTCAATCCATATTTTCTTGTCTCCACAGTCAGAATTAAGGGGCCTTCATAGTCCGATCAAGAGAAAAATTGCCACTGAAATTGCTATCTTTCTTCAAATCCAAGTTCCTTTATATCTCTATGCTTCTTCTTAAGTTACTGAGCTATAATCCACTGCACAACATTCTCCTTTCTATAGTCTTTTTGATGAGCCATCTTTTCCTTGTGTTCTTGTAAAAGTTAGACCAAAACCTGCAAGTTATCTCCACTAGCTTATTTTTATATCTAATTTGTGACTGTCTTTTAAATTCTTTTTGTTGATTGGCATCTTTTTACAATGCTTCAATTTTGTTAGATGCTGCCAACTTCTCTTGCTTCATACTTCATTCCCAGATGTATCCATTTGTTTGAAGGTTGCCTTTATTTGAGTCCATAATTTACCTGTTCTCACATTCAATCCCTGAGTCGAGACATAAACTTCTGTAATAACAACAACATGGTTATTTACCCTATTTCTCTAGTATTAGATGACATTCTTTGTTGTTCCAATTTCTACTTAGTGATCAAGTGGAAAACATCTTCAACACCAGTCCAAAGAATAGTTAATAGATCAAGTTCTTCAATGGAGTGCTCCTGAGAAATGATCTTTATCAATGAATGATTGTTAATATAGCTCAACAAGGATTTCATAAGGACCCTTTCACTAATAGCTTCTGCAATAATGATCAAGAATCACAGGCTCCCCCTAACTATATGCATCATCTTTTTTGGCAAAATCTTCCTATCAAATGCTCAGATTGTCGAAGATCAGGTCAACAACATGTGTTGTTGGCTGGAGAGTTCAAGGGACTTTCAAATTGTATTTGCTTCCTTCTCCATACTTGTGTAACTTTCTTCTTTTGCATGGTTCTAGCTTGTGTAAGAGCCCAAGTTAAGTTACAATCACGTGCCATATGACCAATGTTATGACACTTGAGGCATTCTATATTGTTCATGAATAAGAATTCATGATTTCTTCTAGCAAAATTCTTCCTCGGAGATAGATGGAGACCATAATATCTATCTCTATGATATGCCCTACAATCTTTTACCATGTGTCCAAAGTTTGTACAAGAATAACAATAGCCAAGAAATAAACTTTGGAACCTGGGAGATGCAGATTTCCTTGATGTACTTCTGAAGTATTTCTGTCTTGAGATCCTTTGATGATAACCATTGCTTCTCGCATCTTTGACATCATCTACATTTCTTCTTGGAGCGGGATTTCTTCCATTGTTGTCTTGACTCTTCTCCTTGCCTTTGCTGGAACTGGGAGCATCAACATTTCTTTCTAGCTTCCTCACAACCATTTTGCTTGAAACATTACCATTCTTGTTTGAGGATTCACCTATATACCCAAGACCTGATTTATCAAATGGACATCTTTGATGGTTGAGCATGTCATCCAAGGTTTGAGAGCTCTTCAAGGTTTTGTCCATCCCTTCAACCTTTTTCCTGAGGGAGACAATCTCTTCTTCCAATCTTTCGCAATCATTATTTTTCTTAGCAAGTTGTTTCTCAGTTTCTTTCTTGATATGAGTAGCTTCATTTGCTTCTATTTTAAGGGAGATGATATCTAACTTCATTTTGAAGATTTCTTCATTTTCCTTTGCTAGATTGCTCTCCATTTCTTCTTTGATCCTTGCAGCTTTACATGTTTCAGCCTTGAGAACTTTGATGTTAGATTTTAATTTGAAAATTTCTTCATCCTTTGCTTTTAGTTGACATATCATGGTGTTTCTCTCCTTTTTTGCTTCATCAATCTGTTCTTCTATGATTGCCAATGCTTCCATTGTCTTCTCAGCTCCTTGTGCTAACTTTCTTGCTTCTTATAGTTGAGATTTGAGAGAGGAAACCTTTACCTTGTACTGACCAATCTCTTCTTCAAGTTTGTTCAAGCTCTTGTGCCTTTGTTCAAGTTGACTTGACAAGGTATCTTCCCGTTCCTTTGCTTTATCCAATTAACTTGTCATGGATATGACTTCTTCATGCTGCTTTCTTTTGCTTTGATGAAATTCCTTCTTCAGCTTGGCAAGCTCTTCATCCCTTTCTTGTACTTGCAGCCTGATAAGGTCAACTTTCTTCCTTGTTTGGTCTTGGTCACCAACTAGTGCTTTCTTCTTAAGTTCCTCGTTTTCCTTTTTCAAATTGATAATCTCTTCAATGGCGGCCATAAGTTGATCGAGATCTTCTACAAAATCTTTTTCATTCTCTTCATCTTTTAGATCTTCTTTAGCCTTGATATCATCATTCTCATTTTCAGCTTCTGTGATGGGTTCAGGATTTCCTTCTTGATTTCCATCTTCTTCTTGACTGATGGTCATGGTCAATGCTCCTTTTGAGTGAAGGTCATGAAGTTTGTCCCATATACCCTTTGCTGATGAATATTTTCCTAAATTGTTCTTTATAGAATCAAGTAGCCCATTCAAGATTGCCTTCATTGCTTTTTCATTGTACTCCTTGGATTCTCCATCCATCATGTTATCAACACTTACTGATTTCCAGATTTCAATGCCTTGAGTCTTTAAGAAATTCCTCATTCTTGCTTCCCACACATCAAAGTTTCCATTGAACCATGGAGCCTTCTCAAATTGACTTTCTTCTATTTCAGTGGTACAGGGAGACACACCTTTAGGAGGATTGGAGACTTTCTCCTTGGGTTTGCCATTTGTGTTCTAAAGATCAACCTTCAAGCTGTTAGGCTTTGCGTGAAGGTACTAGCTCTGATACCAATTGTTGGAAATATTGAAAAGGGGGGTGAATCAGTATTTCTTTTCAACTATTATTTTACCAGTTAAAACATTTATATTCAGAACACAAGATGAACAACAAGAATAAATGCTTTTATTAATATAGTCTTTACAATAAAGTAGATACAATATGTATATGGTTCCAATCTGTTGCCAAGCACCAACTTGGACTTTTGTGAGGCTCCAACCTCCAAAGCACCAACTCTATTTTGTCAAGGCACCAACCTTGGACTTAGGAGCACCAAATTCCAGGACACCAATCCTTCCAGTTCTGAGGCACCAACTTCCAGGACACCAATCCTTCCAGTTCTGAGGCACCAACCTCAAGGACACCAATCCTTCCAATTCTGAGGCTCCAACCCCAAGGGCTCCGACCCAATCTTGTCAAGGCATGTTTGATAGTGATTCTCTGCTCCCAAAACTCTTCTTCACTGAATTTTGTCTGTTTACAGCTTCACTGTAGTCTCCATGCTACAGCATCAATGGCAACCAGTCTTCTTATGAAGAAGCCTTTACAACTCTTCATATTGTCCACACAGAGTCTGTAAAAGGTTATCTCATGATGATATCAAATAGCCATCATAATCTCTGATAATGTCTCCACACATCTTTAGTGAGTCTACTATTAGCTGCACTAAGCTCTGATTAATTCATCACAGGTCTGAGTCTTTCATAGGATAACACGATCAACAGGGTTGCTCGTCCTTCGACTGCCTCCTGTCCGACTGGACCTTCGTCTTCCTTCTGTCCTGTTGGACCTTCGGCCTCTATCCTGTTGGACCATCGGCTTCCTTCTTTCTTCCAGTTCGCCAACAACAACTTCATAAAGACAATTCTCTGTTTTCTTATCTTGATACCCCTGACCTTTAGCTTCCCTTTCGCTCGCTTGAGCTTCGGCTTCCTCAACACTCACTCGACCTTCTGGTTTCTCTCCTCCAGTCGCTTTAGCTTCCTTTGCGCTCGCTCGACCATCTGCGCTCGCTCGACCATCTATGCTCGCTTGACACTTCAGCTTCCCGATCCATGGCTTCCTCTGCCTATTCGAGTGTTCCAATACTCACAAGACACAATCAGGAGGAACAGAGACCGAAATACAAAGAAATGTTGCTTATTAAAAAATATCAAAGAGGTCCTTTTCCTTTAATAATATTCATACATTAGACTTCATTATTTACGGAGGATTTCATTGGAGAGATTGTACCAACAGGGAGGTCCCACATGCCATGTCACAATCGCAATCGCAATCGGCAATTTGACATCCCTTAGAGACTAGCGATACAGCGGATGCGATATTACATTTAGTCATGTTAAATGGTGCATTCGGGTCCATAATAGATATCGCAATTGGCAGTCCGGTGGTGTCAATTCTTTTGAACATTGCGATTCAACAAATGTGATATTTCAATAGGTCGTATTTTAATGTTGCAGCGGGTCTACATACATATCGCAATCGGTGGTTCGGAGGTGACAGCCCTTTACAACTTGCGCTATGAGAGTTCCGATAGGCGGATGAGATATAACAATAGGGCAGTTTATAATGGTGCAGAGGGTTCGCATATATATCACATCTATATATTATATACTCTTCTGCTCTTTGCTATAACCTGTTCAAGTCCGTGTATTATCACAATCGACACTTTCAATGTGGCAAGTTTTTACAAGAGTCTTGCGATATGGCGGATGCGATAATATATTAAATCATATTGCAATGGTGTAGTCAGGTCCGCAACTGTATATCGCAGTCGGGGGTTTCAATATGGTACTTAATAGAACCCGCCAATGTGATTTCTCCGATATATATTATATATATATATATATATATAACATTGGTTATATATATAATTTTCCCACTCTATAACATTGGTTATATAGAATTTAACCACATGAAATCCTTATATCCGCGCTATTTCTATTATAATGTTTATATAATAGAAATACACAATAATCATGCGTAACTTACCTTTTACACCTTTTTACATCCTTTGCACATTTTCTAATGTTTGCCTTTATCGAATCAATCCTCCATAGTAGATCTTACCATCCCATCTGACGGTTGATATTACACCCAACCAACAAAGTTGCTCGGTGATCCTGCACCATAGATCACAACTGCATTTAATCCAACGCTCAACAACTATATCGGGTGAGCTACATGCACGAGGATTACTTGCCCGATAAAGCGGTTTCCTCTCTCCTCCGACGTGCGACATGTCAATTGCTTAATGGAATCAGGTGAATCCCTCCTATTACCACTTACTGCTTATACAACCCGATAAACCATTTCCGCTTATAAACCCTCCTTTCTCTTTGACAAACGCCCGAGCTATTTAGCACTCGATGACCGTAGATCTTCTAACATCGATAGCTGTGACGGCTCCTCCGATTTCCTCATCTGTTAATACTTAAATTAATCTTCGTCGTTCATTTCTTTGACTTTACGTTGCGCGACTTTATCCTGGCCGCTCATTACAAACAATCTCATCCGTTGATCTCCAAGATCCAACGGTTCCTGTGCATTCAATCTTCATCTTCAAAGACCCATTATGATTCCTCTGTCTCTTCTTCTCCTCTCTGTGTTTCGCTAAATTCTGCCTACACACAACAGCTAATGACCTCTTTGCTTCTAATGACCTCTTCTGATGGCTTCCCTAATGGCTTTTCTCCTTGGCTTCTTGCTCCTATTTCTTCATGGATCCGCTCTGCTTGGCTTCACATCATTGTTCACTCATCCAGCATACTGCCATATTGACATCAATGACAACCTATATTAACAAAATCCCACTTTGGTTGTCGCAATAGATCACGATAGTATCCAGCACTTGTCCAAACAGCTCACTAAAGAGCTTCCTCAACCAAACAGCTTCACAAGAGGCCATACTAGTAGCAATGTATTCAGCCTCGCGGTGCTCAAAGCAACCAACTTTTGCTTCCTACTCACCAGGATATCAAAGCAGAACGTAGAGAGAAGCAACATCCAAATGTGCTTTTACAATCCACCACATTGTCAGCCCAGTGAGCATCAAAATAATCGTGGAGCCTCACATTCCCGACAGTGTATCTCAGTACATAGATGATTGTACTGAGATGATTGTGCCCCGAAGATATCTCAAGAGATTCTTTGCAGCAATCCAGTGTACGTGATGAGGCTCGACCATAAACTGACTCAATGTGCTCACTGCAAAACATATGTCCGAACGGGAGTTCACCAAAAACATCAGGGCCCCCATGAGTTGACAATATTCAAAAGGCTTTCCCAAATAGGGCCCAACAGCGCTTTCGTATAACTTCTTGAAGCTAAGTTCCATCGGAGTAGCCACGGACTTGCAATCCACCATCCCAAATCTTTCAAGTAGCTTCACAATGTTTTTACTTGGAGAGAGGAAAATCTCACCTCGCTTTTGCCAAACCTCCAACCCTAGGAAGTAATGCATCAGTCCTAGGTCCTTCATTTCAAACTCAGACACCAACTCCCTTTTACATTGATGAATATGAGGGTCTGCACCTGTCAAAAAGAGATCATCTACATAAAGTACCAAGATGAGAGGTCTGTCATTCTCAAACTTAAAGTAATGGTTCGGATCAACTTCACTTCTTGTAAATCTCGGCTTCGTCAAATAGTTGTTGATCCTTTCATACCAAGCTCGGGGTGCTTGCTTCAACCCATAGAGGGCTTTCTTCAATCTTGAACTTCGAATCCCTCGGGTTGTTCTACATAGACTTCCTCCTTAAGAGAATCATGCAAGAAGGTAGTCTTGACATCAATCCGGTGTAGATTCCATCCTTGTGAGGCAACAAGGGTTATAATCAAATAGATAGTGGTGTAGCGAGAAATTGGTGCAAATATCTCATCATAGTCTACACCTTCCTTTTGAGAGAAGCCTCGAGCAACCAATTTAACCTTGAATTTTTCAACACTTCCATCAACTCCATGCTTGATCTTGTAGAGCCATTTGGAGGTGACAACGAATTTGTCCCTGGGTCTATGGACCACATCCCAGACATCATCATTCTTCATAATCGACTCATACTCTTCGTTCATAGCATCCTTCCAAACTTGGTGTTTCACAACTTCTTCGAATGTGCCAGGCTCAGATTGTACAATGGTGCTCATTGCAGTTAAGTACCCTTGGTACCTATTCAGCTTCTTGCTTTCACGAAATGTCCCCCCTGGTGCAACATGCTTCTCGGCATCTTCGAGAGTCTCGCTAAGCCATGAGGGTCTCCTTTTCAAGGAGGAGGGCTCATGAGAGGGTGGATCAATGGGGTCCATTGGTTCTTCAACATCGGGCATCGGCTCATCCTACGGTTCTCCCTGCTTTCCTGAATCTGCTTCCCTTGGAATAGGAAGGTGACTAATCTTCCCAAGGGCAGCATCCTCATCGAAGGTGACATCATGACTTATCTCCACTTCTCTTTGACCAAGCACATAGATTCTATATGCCTTAGAGGTTTCACTGTAGCCCACAAATGTTCTTTTCTTCCTTGAAGCATCCAATTTACTTCTCTTTTCTTTCGGTACATGAAAATATACGGGACTACCAAAAATTCTAAAGCGAGAAACATCAGGTTTCTTACCGATGAAAACTTCTTCGGGAGTTTTGGAGTCCAATGCTTGATGAGGGCATCTATTTTGAACATACGCAGCAGTGTTTGTAGCTTCGGCCCATAAGAACTTTGGAAGGCTTTGATAATGAAGCATGGCACAAGTGGCTTCTACAATAGAACGGTTCTTCCTTTCAGCAACACCATTTTTCTCGGGAGTATATGCAGTAGTAGTTTCCCTCTTAATGCCAGCTTCTCTACAATAGTTATTGAACTCATTTTATTCATATTCGATACCATTATTGGTCCTCAATACTTTCATCTTCTTCCCGGTTTGATTTTCAACCAAAGATTTGAAAGAATGGAACCATGATACTTTGTCCTTCTTCTTCAAGAAATATATCCAAGTCTTACGAGGGAAATCATCCATAAAGACAGCATAATATAAATATCCTCCCAAAGAGTTCATGGGCATCATACCAGATAGATCAAAATGAACCAATTGCAATATGTCAGTAGTCTTGTTATCACTTAAGGGGAATGGTCCCCTTGTATGCTTTCCTTTAGCACACCCCGAGCAAACACCTTCATGTTCTCCTTTAAATTTGGGCATACCTGTCACCATCTTCCTCACATTGGGTAGAGCCTTATAATGTAGATGGGCAAACCTCTCGCGTCATAATTCGGATTGAAGTGATGTGCCGCAAGACATAGCTCCCAATGGACTTCCTCCAACTTGATATAGGCTATTAACCCTGAATCCAAGTGTAAATGCATCTTTGAAATTTTTATTCCACACACGTACCTTTCCATCGATGAATGACACCTTGAATCCTTTGTCCTCCATCGCCAAGATAGATACCAGCTTCTTCTTTAGATCGAGTACATATAGTACTTCTTGTAGATGAATGGTGTTACCTTGATTCAATTGACGAGTAACATTCCCAACTCCCTTCACAAAATAGGTAGCATTGTCTCCAAGGATAATTTCCAAATTTGCATTATCATTTTCAATGAGATTTGAAAGAACTTCCTTATACCTAGTGAAGTGCCTTGAAGCACCACTATTAATCAACCAATTTCCCAAGGTGTCCGGAGGAGATGCAATAGAGAGGGCAGATATAAGATAAAATTATTTTTGCTTGTTATCAACAACATTAGATTCATCATACCTGGTGTTTCTTGATCTCTTGGGAGGGCAACCATTTCCATGTTGAGTAGCGGGAGCATTCCTTTTTCCTCTGTTGTTGAATCTACCATTCCTTTGATTGTTGTTGCCCCTGATATTGTTGTTGTGGTTGTCATCATCATGAGGTGTATCCCTTCTATTAGGACACTCCCTAGCATAGTGGCCAAACTTGTTGCAAATGGAGCATCTTCCCTTCCTTCCATTCTTGAAACCCAACCTTCTTTAACATTGCTTCTTTGAACCTGCATTGTTCTTCTTTTTAGCATGAGCGGAGAATGCAGTATGATCATTCCTATTTGAAGGCATATCTAGTTCCATCATCCTTGTTTCTTCTTGAGAACATCTAGTCAGCCATTCTTCAAAACCTCGAATCCTGTCATTGTAAAGAATAGTGGTGTTGAACACGTGCCATTCACAAGGGAGTCCTCCAAGGGCAATGAGAGTAAGCTCCCTATCAACAATAGCTTCTCCAATCGAAAGAAAATCATTTTTTATCTCAGTAAACCTCATGAAGTAGGATTGAATGTCTTCACCTCTTCCCTTCTTTATATCCTTCAACTTGTTTTTGAGAAAGAGAACTTGGTTTGCATTGCTAGCTTTGAACATGTCAACCAACCTGTCATATATCTCCTTTGATGTGTTCAAATTAGAGACGTAAGCAACTAAATGCTTATGAATAGAATCCCTAATGATCTTCTTTGTTTTGACTTCACCCTTCTTGTACTTTGTCTTAGCAGCGACCGATGCATTAGAAAGAGGTTCAAAAATATTTCCATGCACATAGTCCATAATATCTTGCTCTTCTAAAATCAAATCAAGAGACATCTTCCATGCATGATAATCAGACTTATCGTGAAGCTTCTCATCAAATTTGAAGTAGGATGTGGAGGCCATTGAATCTTGTCATTGATGAGTGATTGCTCCTCTTAGTGATTGTTCTTCTCACTCTTGCTTGGGCTTTGTCTTTACCTCAGCTTTGATACCATGTTAATTTTAAATAGCAATGGTATGTTTTATGCTTAAAAGCAATTTACTTCAATTTTCTTATTAGCCCAATATCAATTTCTAGATTAGCAATCGCATTAACATGACAGTAAATGCAGATAGAACATAAATAAAATAGTAGAAAACAAGCTGAGACAAGAGGACACAAAGACCAATGACCAAGTTTAGCAAAGGTTTCCCCATTTTATGGAGGCACTCAACACAATGGAGACCATTGCTCCCTAAGGGGGGAGCACTGATCCAGGTGGATATTGGTGGCTACCCACCTATTCCACTTGGACCCCCATCATTGTTTTTTTCATTTTCCTTAATCGTAGCACAATTTATTATTTTTGGCAATTTTCCGGGTCCTAAACTTTCAGAGTTGTTTTGAGGCCCTAAACGACGCTTTTTTGAAAAACGGACATCAATAGCCTACAACAGGGTTTTGCAATTGAAAATTGTAGTCCTCAGATAAATCTTTCTAGCGAGGTATCATACTCGTCAAACGAAAATCATATGCAAAAAGTTACGACCTCGGGAAGTTGATGTACCAATTTATCCTAATGGGGCCCACAGAGTTTTGGCACTTCATCTCCTAGGTTTAGGTTTTTTGATGTTTAGGGTTTTCCATTGTTTTTCAATAATAAATAGACCTTCAAGCTTCATTGTAATACAGTTCAGAAGGCATATAGCAACCACATCTCTTCTCAGAGATAAGCTACCATCGTCTGAGCTAATTTATTTCCATTGTACATGTGAACAATTTTCAGTACGTTGTTATTAATGAATTGAAGTTTTGATTGTGTTGTATCTCTATGTCTCTGTTCATATTTGTATTTCATTACGTTACTTCATAAATCTGGATCACATGGTGGTAAAGGTTCCAATGAAAACGCAGAGAAAATACAGCACAAAATTCAAGGCAGCTTGGCACAGAATTCTAGGTGTTGTTTTGGCACTGTTTCCTAGACATTTTCAGCAGAGTTTTGGCACAAACTTCGAGGGCAGATTGCTTTACTAACAGCATAATTTTGCAAAAGATTCGATGTGTTTTCGAAGACTTTTATGCACAGAAATCAAGGCTGATATCGAAGGTTGTTTATGCACGCAAATTGAGGCAGAAATTTTCTATGTTCTCGTCATTCTCAGACAGAACAAATTCAGGTCCTATTGTTTTGTAACTTCATTTTCAGATTTCTCTCTCTTGGACTGAATAAGAAAAACACTCTTGTTGGTTTTTCCCTTCAGGGTTTCCAGGGTACATACTATGTCACTTTTGTGTGTGTGGTTCTATTAAATTTTCTATTGCATATCTGGTTAAAGGTTCTGTGTACTTAATTTTTAAGTACATGCATGTATGAACACTTGATGAAAATTAAATAAGCTGCAGAACCTTCCAGAATTAACAGTATGCCCTTTAGTGGACGTGAAGGAAGGTTCTCAAACCATGGCACTTGAGGTGGAAGGCCCATTTTATTCAAATGCTTGACTCCAAAATAGGATGTTCTAAGTGTTCCTCCATCACCTCAGTCACAAGGAGATCCTCATCTCTTCCATGAGGAGGTTCTCTTTCCAGTTTTCTTTCAACTTTCCCTTCGTAGGCCAATAGTTTTAATACAATCCCCAAAAGACAGCAAGTTGTGCAAATGTTGATGATTCACTTCTGAGTGCAACAGTTTGACTTTTACCTCAACAACTCTCAAAGTGTTTTCATTGAGCAGAGAGGCTCATTCTACAGCCCAGTGATGTGAAACCCTGTTCGTCCGTCATCAAAGTTGAAATGTCGGCCCAAATAAAAAATTTAAAAGATTCAAAAAAAAAATAATAAATAAATAACTATACAAAATATTTAAATAATGTTGGTTCATAAAAAAAATTGCACGAGAAGAAATTTGGATCCCTCTCGGCTCATGTTAGATCCATATTTAAGATGGATCTATGCTGGTTTCATCCTCAATAACCATCCCCAATGTCTCAAAAGATGGTTGGTGCTCAACAAGGCAAGCCATCTTCACATAGAGGTAAGAAACTGAAATTCATCCCAATGGATCTCTTACCTTCCAATTATCGAATTTAGCACACCAAGCATCAAAGGCTTTAACAATTAATCATATGGTTAGTCTCTTAGTTATCAAATACGCTTATTTGGGGCAATCTTTTGGGTTGCATGGGGTTTATGACTGTGATTAAAGACCTCCTTATGTTCTAATATGCATGTCAACTAGGGCAAATATGGCCCAAACTTTCAACATTCCTCCAATGGAATTCTGCACCTAGGAATTGATCCTACGTTATAGGCTATAGCTAAGGAAGGCAATAGGGAGTCTCAATGGGTTTAAGAAAACCAAATAGGAAAGAGATGTTTATTCTGCACCTAGGAATTGATCCTACGTTATAGGCTATAGCTAAGGAAGGCAATAGGGAGTCTCAATGGGTTTAAGAAAACCAAATAGGAAAGAGATGTTTATTC